>JAEBUT010000067.1:0-72895 GCA_020011035.1 Amanita subjunquillea
CCCCCCCCCCCCCAACACGCGATGTCGCTGTTGGTGTATAGCCTTCGCAAATCTGTACGCAGCGCATTCCAGTGTTCTTGCGATGCACATAGTACCCAGACGTCTATCAACAGGACTGAAAGGTGATGTCGGCATCTTTTGGCGTACTGGAGAAGTCAGCGTTAGCCTCAGCAGCCAGAGATTTACCTGCTCTCGCTGACGTGAGCGAAAACTATTATTTACCGGGGATGGCGGACGGAGGTGCCGGAGATGCGGTAGTCTTTCCTTTCTCCCACCATTGTTCCCATGGGTTGGCTGCTAAATTCTGGGTCGGCCTGGCGAGTGAGGATTAACTTGAACTGAGCTCAGAGTGGACTCGGGCATAGAAGTTCTAGAGTTAAGGAAGCCGCAGTCTTCTGTTCTTGTTCAGCTACGCATGGTGTCAGCGTCTTTAAGAGAAGATTTAAATATCTTACTGACTGTTGGGGATACAAGTTACGGGTGGCCAACGATCTGTTTGATAGCTTTTTGTCATGTCAGTGCATTATGCTTGACGTCGGGTGTTGATTTGAATAGCCGACCTCCAACAAGTTGACAGGACGCGTAGGCGCGAGAACTGGGACAGAAGGCAGGTTGACGGAGAAGAATCCGGTCTTGTCGTCTTTTATTGAGCATATTTTCTGAATCTGGCTTGGATTTACTCATAGTAGCAAGAAGCAGTCTTTCACGCATCCTGCCGTTTGCTGCGTCTAAATATAACGACGTGGCCAACACCCTTCATGCATTGCAAGGTTCCAACATTGTGCCCGCTGCAGTGATAAGCTAGCGGTCAGTTTCCGTTTAGCCAAGTTCAACCGTTGCACTGAGCTGATGGTCACTGCAGACCGCTCGCTGCTTTTACACTTATTTACCCCGTCCCAAGTCGCATCCGGCGAGGACACGGTTTGCCCCACTTCAACCGTTGGCATTTCAGACGAAAAGAGCAACTTTTCAATCAAGGAGCAAGGATAAACGCCAAAGGAAGGCACGCGAGGCGAAGGTACATCATTTTACGTTTTCTCTGGCGCGGGGTAACTTGATCCGATCCGAAAACAGACGCCGTAACACGGAAAGCCACAGAAGCCGAACTGTCGCCAAAAACTATGATTCTGCCTTCCGATTGTAATCCAAGTCGCCGAACATATCTTACATCCTGAAGTTCGGACTCGCGTTCCGCGAAACGCAGCAAAGCCAAGTTGAAAGGCCCACGTCGTAAGGCGTGGAGCCGGGCAGAGAAGATTAAATCGTATGTTCGAGCGGAATGCTGGTGGTATTTACCGTGCGGCGAGGGGAACGCAATCGTCTGCTGTCGGGTCCGCGAGTTCAGTGTTGACACGCGTCGCGCTGACTATTTCTCCGCCTCGTGAGTTGCACATTGCGTAATGATTCATACCCTTTTTCATACCAATGCCGGACACAGGGGAGCAATTGGTGTTCTGCTGAAAGGTGAAATCAGTCAATTGGAACGCAGTCTGCCTGGGATGAACCTGTCGTACAACTGTCTCCGTTAAAAGATCCGATGGTTATCATTCAAGTTATGTTCATCTACCTCGTCGCCAGGACGTGTTTTATGCAATTTTTGCAGTAGTGGGACGATGAACCCCGTCACTATCGTCAGAAAAGCACGTCCGTCTCCGCATGGAGGCGAACGGCGAACTCTGTCGTTGCGTCTACTCGACATGTGCTACCGCAAGAGATAGTGCAATACATCGTCACGGACTGTTCGCTATGTGCATCCATGGTAATTTGTCTCGAGCACGATAGAAGGTTCAACTCTCATGTAATCTATTTTTTCATAATGCGCCATTCGTTGCTGATTTCTCCTCCAGCTTCTCCAAAGAGCTCTCCATTCTTGTCCCGAGCATCTTTCTTTGACACGACCATGCGGCCGGTACTTCGTACGGATCCTCTTCAACGGAACTTGGAGACGTGTACGTGTGCCTTTTTGTCTCAAATCAAAGCTAACCGACCATAAGATCGGTAAGATCCATGGTTTCACACTGGATGCAACCTCATAAAGCATAGCCATAGACGATAGATTACCGTATCACGCCACGGAGGGTACATTATTGTGCATGTCTGTGGCGCCCCCTAGAAATAATACCAAATTAGACAGTCGCCAAATCTTATGGCCTAGTTTATTGGAGAAAGCAGTGAGTCTGAACCAACTTCTTTTGACCCGGCTAAAATTGCGCTGATCACGTTCTCAGTACATGAAACTGATGGGAGGCTACGAGTTTCCTGGATCGTGTGTCATGTCATTTCCACTGATTCATCCTCACAATCAACAATTTTACAGGATATCAAGCTCTGACCTTCAGTACGTCGCCTTGGTGATATTCCTAGCCATGGTCTCTTAAACACGTATAGCACGCTTGTTGGTTGGATACCCGAGCATATCGTTATTCGGAGGTTTGTCCCGGTTTCAAGACCTGATTCCTCCAAAATCTCACCGGAATAGTCCTCATTTCGAACGCGAAAAGACATGGTCTCGAATACTGCAAGGTCTTTTGAGCGGTGCGTATTCTTTATTTGCGCATATACAGCTACTGGAATTATGTAGGACGATGTATGGCAACTATTGGTACGGACCAGGGAACGGTTCCTTTTGGAACGGAAAGCCGTTGTTGCCATCGCACTGCTATCCTGTTGTTGGTAAGATTTCAACCACGCAGCGTAGATATAAATTAAGTTGCACAGATGTGATGGAAAATTCAGACGGGCCTTTCGTAACAGTCCTCGATTCGTGGATGAATGGATATGATCGTGATCCTTTCTCAAAATCCCGTACGTGAATTTTATATTCCCCCGCCTGATCATTGAGCGTTGACAGGCCATTTGGTCATCTCATGGTCCGACGTGATATCAATATTTGATGGAGTATACTTGAGTTGGAATCCAGATATGTGGCAGAAGAATCACAAGTTCCATGGGTGAGCAGTGCTACGTGTCTACACTCTCAACGATTCTCATCTGGATCCCAAGTATGTGGAAGAGAAGAGGACAAGGTGAACAAGGTACGGAAAGTGTTTTAAACTCATTCATGTTGTTCATCTGTCTTCAAGCAGCCTCCATGACTCGCTTGCAACTGTTTTTCAGAAATGCCATGCCTGATACGTCTGTATGGATTCTACTTACGCGGCATGTCTCCGACACCAAACGGACGTCAGATTTCATCTCTCTCAGGGTTGAAGCCGAAGAGGACTCATCGGCAGTCATCGGGCCTGTCATGCAACTGACATTGACGGATAAGGCAAGCGAACTTCATTAGCGTAATTGTGTTGTTAACAATGCAATGGCCGCAGGGTTTATTCACAAACGGCGTCCACGTTCTAGTACGGCGGTTTGTTCCGTCATGTTCCGTCACGACCAGCTAATCTCATAACCATAGGCCAAAACACGAGTTACAGGTGATTCAGGTGTTTTAGCGATAACAGCATCTTATGATGGTGATGCCGATGATGTTGGATATACTATCAACGCATACGCAGGCGAAGGCATAGATCTGGTCTGGGACGAGAGTGTCCCCCAGCCGCCGTACACTGAGAGCGTAACGGGCTCGCTTACGGCAAGGAACTCGGGTGGGAATGGGACATATCCCACGTTCATGTTGAACCCCCAGTATTATCTCCGTTTGCATCCACCCAATGTCCAGATATCTGCTCCTTCTACAGCCCGAGCGAAGAAAGTCAGAACGACGATCGTGTTGAAGAGTGAGAGAATTATACCAGTGAATGTATCGATGACGTGGTCGCAAGGAGAACGAATACATGTGTATGTGACGCAATGTCGCCTCGCACACCATTCTAACGTAACTCCACAGGTTATCTCAGAAGGAACTAGCGGCTACTTCTGGACCTTATTCATATGGCCTGGCGACGTTCACAAGAGACCTGGCACGTAAGAAATCTTAACCGTGGCCTTCTATGTCATATTGACGTATGCTTCTAGCAGGTGACTATTCCTTGATTGTCTCGGCATTCGAGCCACACCACTTCGGCCCATTTTCATTATCTGTCAATGCCTCTTCCTCGTTTGACCTGCGGCCCATTCCACAAGAGGGTGCTGGCATGTATCAAAAAGTGATCAACGGCGAATGGTGATCAGCATTTACAAAGGTCTATTTACCCTTGAAGAGCTGATTGCCTTTGCAGGAGCGCAGAAACTGCTGGTGGTAGCCCAAGCTTCGATAATTATGCTACCAATCCAGTTTATGAAATAGAGTCAACGCACCAATTTCAGCTGAAGTGTGCCCTCGCCTGCTCAGTGCGGAAAATAAATTGTACTGATTACTTGCCTTCAGACTCCGCTTACAGCTGCTCAATCCCGCTACCATGGCCTCGTTGAATATCACGCTCTATCCTACCCACTCTCGTCTGAACACCGCAATCAGACACATGTGGCAACTTCGGTCCGTATGATGACGCTGTTTGTGGGTGGCAACACCTCAAGTGTCGTTGAATGCGGGAAAGTATTGGGCGGTCCCGTCTACTTATATGCCAGGGGTGAAAGGCGAGTTTCGGTTGGTGGTCTATACGAGTGTGATGGATATATGGGTCCAAAGGGCGTCGGATAGCAGGACTTAAGAACCAATCATATGCACGAACGGACTCAGAACCATGCACCTTCTGTTAACCTCTTTCTGTCAAAGATGAACGCAACGTTGAATGTCGGTACGAAAAAAGAAAAGGGCGATTGGTAAATGTATACATCGTCACTGGTAGACTGCGAGTTGTGCGAATCCGACAGCTGGTTTGGACACATCAAACACGCTGTACACGTTCTTCATGAAGCTAAAAGAAATCAGTCATCCAAACCTAGGCAAAACTGGTGGTAACATGCCTATCGCCCAACAGCCATACATTATGACCGAACTGCGAGTCTTGTGCCAAAAGAGCTCCGACGCAATTTGAACTACCTTCTGATTGCTGGCCCAGATTGAAACTAGAACGCTCGCCATGAGCATGCTACGTGTCAGACGAAGGATGTCACCTACTTGTCAGCAGCGATCACCCATTCTTCACCGCCATCCACGAAAATGTCACGTCAGGCACAGCTGTGCATGGGAAAATGTAGAATCCATTCTGCCATTCTGCGCTTTCGGATGATATCCGCTCGTATACGTCCGCCACGGCGGCTGTGGACCATACATAAGCGTTGTTCCGCTATCAATAATCGTCCGAAAACCTGTCACCACTTGCTCCCCATTAACAGAAATTTGTGCATTGGCGATCTGCCAGAATGCCAAAACGGACTGGCCGTCCACGTGGGTGTTGACTACATCGTGGAACTCGATAGATCCCGTGTACAGGTTCTCGTTTGTCCCACCGATGGAAAGTTCAGATTTTTGCGAAGCGAGATAGAATGCAAATACGGGAGATGAGACAGCGCCTTGTGAAATGGCCGTTTGGAAAAAGGGATCGTGTTCTGCCATTGCAATTGCGGGGAAAGCCATGCCGAGGATGCTGAGAAGAATAATTGGAAACGCCCAGTGACCGCGAGGAGGAGAGCAGTGCTCACCCATCTGATGGATTGGAGGCAAACGATTGTGATTCACTCGTCGTCCCAGCAAAGTATTGATGGCTAACTTGAATGCCCGCGACTGCCACCATGTCCTTGTATATGATTCCCTCCACAGTTGAATTGTCCCCGTATTGGATGGAGAAGTCTCCTTGTTCATCCTGTGATGTATCTGATTGGCCGGGATTATATCTATGCCTCTCTTGACAAGCACTACTCGTACAAGCAGCTGATGGGACCCAGAGGTCGGAGGAGCCAGTATCGAAATCGATGGTGAAGGTCTGAGCAGGTGTGCCAATTGAAATGTCACCAGTCCACAGAGTATCTTGTTCCTGGTCGACGAGTGGTTCTGACCCTCTTGAACCACCGGAGATTAAGTCTTGTTTGGTCTAAGGAGCGAAAGAGAATAAGATAATGGAAGTGAACGTTTGTTTCTTCTTACCTTGCCTAAATTGCGTTCAAGATTGATCGCGCCCCGCAGAAGTTTGTTTTTGGTGATCGTTGTTGAGAGCAACGCCTTCTCATAAGCAAATACACCATTCTCCACGTAAAGCTACCTTTTTTGCTGAGGGAGATGGTAGAGCCCTTGACACTTCTTGGTCGCGGGTAAGGGTTAGGATAGGCGGCTATAGAAAGTGCAAGAGCCGCTGTAGTCCACCAGATCAACACGGGTTTACACAACATACTTCCGCATGGGCAAGAAAGGGATGAAGGAATCAGAGTATTTATGTGCCACCCGCCACTTCTTTAACGCATGATGCATGTGATGCCGGCGATGAGCAGTACTTTTCCAAGGCGAAGGGAAGGGAAGATTCTAAAGATGGTGGGTATGAATAGGGGGTGGGTGGCAACCAAACAAGTTTGCAAGCAAACCTAAAAAATACAGCTTCCTAACCGGTTAGCGATTAGCGCACCCTCTAACCGTGTTAGTCCATATCTTTCGCCTCACTTTCCGATAACGAACTCGTAGACGGCCCGGACACGGCCTTGATAAGGGCGCGATCTAAATTTTTACGCATTGTCTCCATAGCTGGGAACATGTAGAAGCAAAGATAAGGGGCTTTGATCGGCCGTGAACAAAGCTGTAAAGCGCTGTTAGTGGAACTGGTGCCAGACTCCAACACTTGGCTCTGCGCGAATCTGCCACCACACGGTTCAGGTAAGTCCATCATCACGTTCAGGCTGTACACGTCCCTCACCAAGCTGCCAAATACCGGTCGATCATTCCTAATGCCCAACACCCCTACATTACCGCCGAACGGCATGATCTACGGCGCAGGATCTCCGGTGCACACTGACCTTTCCGATGCCCGCCGAAACTAGAACGCGCCATGGGTATACGTTCAATGTTTCCCACTCCACCCAAGGCTTGCGACCTTCGCCAACGGACAAATGACCCTATAAAGCGTTGTTCCGCTAACAATATAAATATGTCGCCACTTGTGGTTATCGATGGAGATCCGTGCATTGCCGATTTGCCAGAGTAAAAGGAAAAGAAAAAAATAGCTAGAGGGACTAATGAAAGTATGAACGGAAGGGACGAATTCTTCACGTAGTGTTTCATTTTACTACTAGGAACCTGTTTTTCATTGGGAGATTCTCCGATCGCAAGATTTGCTGGTCCTACACGGTTAGTGATCAAAAGATGGTGGGCGAGTGAATATCAGAGTAGTGTGCGCAGCGTCGCATTCACTATTTGGAGGAATCGGAGATGCTTGTAGGCGCGAAACAATGCGTATATTTTGTAGCATCCTGAAAAAAAAAGTATGTTTGATATCGTCACCGATGAATGGTTGTTCATGCTTCAAGGGATGGACTTTGGAATGGTTGATAAATTCTTTCGAGATGAAGAATTATTAGATATGAAGGAGACCTAGCCTAGCCTGAGATTGATCGACTCGGCTTATTTCCCACCATGATCCCCGGTGCAACGACACGATCGAGACAAAATGAGTTGTCGTCTATGAACGTGATTTTCAGTGGCAGCCTACTACAAACAACCATATGGCTACGTCGACGGAGTCCGGTCGCCTGGAATAAAAGACTCGAGCGAAATCCACCGAACGTCAGTTGCCGCCTTCCTGACCCGGTTCATAATAGCGAGACCTTCTCTTTCTTCGCTGACCGCCTCGATGAGTATGTGTTCGACACCGTGCTCGTCCAGCGAGATTAAACCATCAAATAAGCGATGTGCTGTCGTGGATGGTGTATCCTTTGGCCCAAGATAATATCGATGCCATTCAAATCTCTTATCTTGCAGCAAGTATCCCCATATGTCCGAGTCTTCGGCTGCTAGAACGCCGACTCGCATAGGGTACCCGGATGTCGATGGATGAGCCTCCTGCAACGACGTTAAAAACGACTGCATCGAGACCGAACCAGACTTTGACGGTCTCGACTGAGTGAGCAACAAGGTGGCGGGTGCCGTTGGTGAATAGTGCCTGTATTTCATGCCAGGGGTGGTCGGATTTTGTTCCATCGATGCATCAACGTAATCACGCCGGTGAACTAACACCCTGGGTATGTGATCTGCGCCACGACTTTTGTCCACTTGCAAAACACGAGTCATATCTTCAAAGGTCACGCCTCCGGGACGCAAAATCCGAATATGTCCGTCTTCTTGCAAACCATCCGCGACGGTACTTTCTAACCCCACCCACATTGGCCGCCATCGAGGATAACACCCACTTTTCCATCTAGATCCTTCAATACGTGCTCCGCTCGTGTGGGACTTGGCTTCCCAGAGGTATTTGCACTAGGTGCTGCCAAAGGGCGCCCAGAAAATGCGATGAGGGCCCTAGCTACAGGATGCGAAGGCATTCGGATCGCGACTGTTGGTTGGTTCGCGGTAACAAGATGTGATATGACGCTTTCCCGTTTCGGGAATAGCAGTGTCAGCGCTCCGGGCCAAAAATGCTTCATCAGGATTTCATATGAGTGCGGTATTCTATACCCATCTGGCAAAAGTGTGCGCAGCATAGACAACGATGAGACGTGCACGATTAAAGGGTTATCGGCCGGACGACCTTTCGTTCGGAATATGCGCGAGACGGCATCACTGTTCAGCGCGTTGGCTCCAAGCCCATATACGGTTTCCGTAGGGAATGCAACAGGTTCGCCTATATGCGAGATGCGGTGTGCGGCGGTACGCAAGGCACTTAGTGTTTCAGGACACGATACATCTGGTTTGTCGGATGCAGTGAAGACAATGGAGGTGGGGTCGCATTGAAGGATTGTGGTAGATGAGCTTTTCATATATCCTGATGGCTTTGCCTGAGGGTTGTGTGGCCGTTGCTGGGCTCGGCAACGACCAAGGAGCCACGATAACTTTGTAACGGAAGTCAGAGCAGAGGTTACCTTGACACCAAACACGGGACAACACAGGATATCGGCCAGATAAGATAAGATAAGCAGGATAGGGGTTTTCTGTGGCTGACCAGGACCAATCGATCGTGCGGTTGACAATGAAATATCCTACATAAACCCACCCAGCGCCAATTTAACTCCTTTTCACTATACAATCCAAATTCACCATGCACGCTATCACTTCTATCACATCCTGCATTGCTATCGGCGGCGCTGGTCGTCGTCAAAAACACCTTGCTCAGATTGCCCAGGACACGGGCACGCCGCTTGCCTCCCACTCCCTCGTTCAGAAGCCCGGCCAGTGGACGGCATGTATTTCTCGGATCGCCAAAAAGATGTCGTCCATATCGTCCAAAAAGAAAGTCCAGCCTGCCAGCACCGAAAACGAGTACACAAAAAGGCAGTTACGCGACGCGGTCCGCCTCATCGCATACCACGCTGAAAATGAAAAAGCACGTCTTGAGCTCAAAGCGTCGGTTGCGGCCATCTACACGTCAGAGGAATTTGACGAACTGTTTCCACCGTCGCTGAGGTACCTTCGTGTGACGTGGGAGGAGGAGTACGATGAGAGGTCGGCGGTGCTCTCTTTTGCTAGGCTCCGTGGGTATGGGCGAGGAGAGAGTCCACAGTGGTCTACGCACCAAGACGGAAGAAATATGGCAAGTCACGCGCTTGCGTCCGTCCTTCCCAGGCCACTCTGGAAATGTAGAGTGTTAGGGATGAAGGCGATACTTGTCTAATGTCTATGTGGTGGCAAACAATGTTTGTGTATGGGCAAGGTATGCCGAGTGCAATATATTGGATATATGAGCAGGGGCACTTTACCGTGTCTGAGTATCGTTGGTACCCAAGCCGCGCAGTCGACCCCGCTGATGGGGGGAGGTCAACGGTCCAGAACCGTCTACTAGTACCTGAGGCGTGGTGTTCCGAGAAACGAGTTGTCTGAACACGACTGACGACATGTGGGCGGAACAGGCAAACTCCTTTCACTCTTTTGTTGGCGTGCTGAAGCATCCACAACCAAGCATTACATCTTGTGCTTTGTGTTTGGTACCACTAGCTACTTCTCAGTAAACTTTTCTATACGAAAAGAAACATCCGCAAGCATACTTTACAACACGGACAAACAAGATCAAAACGTTGATCAACACGACCTAATCTATCTCATTGATTTCTCGTCGGAGGCGTATTCCACGCAACGTCGTCCAATATTTCTGCCTGTGTCTCCATTAACGCCATCCTTACTCATTGCTCGCGGGGGAAGCACGGGACGTACAGGCCTACCATGAGTCGCCCTGTCGAAGCAGTCTGGTTCCTGAGGAGTGTGTAGTGCTACTGGGACTGCCATATCGCTCTGTCAAGAAGGGAAAGCGAGATGGGCGTCAGCACCAACTCGGAGTCGACAATGCATTGACAGGGGACACACGCACCGTCCTCGTAAATGTATAATTGCCTCTTTGAAGCCAGAGAGGCGTCGATCCATGGTTACCCTGGTCCGCATATAGAGCACGGCATCCTGTCATGACATGCGAGGCGGGAGAAAGTTCTTGAGATCTTCGAAGGCGGAAGAGTTTGAACATAGTGGTAGGGCGCGGTCCGGTGTTTTGTAATCGTACCACGATAATGCATTATCAAGAGCTTCGATTGAACGTTACGTTAGGGTGGGTGGTATGTAATACAGATGCTGGCAGAGTGGAGGCGGTGAGAGACAAAGGGCGCGTCAGACAGTACCATTGGCAACGACTCATCAAATGGGGTGTTGGGATAGCGGTGGAACTATGCTCGCTCGTTTTGCGGCTCCTGGTGTTCAGAGTCGGACTGCTTCATTCGATCCTGATGGGCTTGTCGCGGTGGAAAATACTGGGGCCTACGTTTATCTGCTCCGGATTAGCGAGTACGCGCCCTTACGACGGCGTCGTTCTTGTACTTTGGCTGATGTGGTTTGTCCGTTTGAGTGTCACTTTACAGGTCGACCCCCCGACCCTCGCCCGCCGTCGCCCGCCCGTTCGCCCGCCTCGAACAAGGTCCGTGTTTCCTTCCCAGGGATGGTGGAGAGGCCCAACATGTTCCTCTTTTCCTCGTGCTTCCCTTGTCGTGGGCCCTGGGCTTAAGATCCCTTCGTGGGATCGAACCAAAAGCACGGAAATCTAAGCATGGCAACTCGTATCATGTGTAGACGTACTAAGAAGGGATGGACAGTGGTAAGTACTCAACTTTGGGACAGAAAGCGTTAAACTGATGGAAAGTACAAATACAATTATAACATAACTATGGTCGTCCACGCCGAACCCGCCAAACTTCTTTCTCTGCAACTTGGAAACCCTTTTCGTCTTTTTTTTTGCAGGCTCCTCGTTCTTAAGGGGTGCAGCAGGAGGTGTCGACTGAGAAGGAGCGGATGCTTGTCACTTAACTTCATCTCGTGCACCAACCACCGTCACTTGCACCTGGGCCTGCTCGGAATTTGGGCGCTCGGGCAGGAGCTGGACTCTCGGGTCGAGAAGGGGTTCTTCTCCAGGTGTCTCCATTCTGTACCGAGGTTGCAACTGGACCTGCAGGTGCACCGAATGTCCGCTGAGCTACAGCCCTTCCCTGTTGTCGGTTCACCTCGGCCTCTCCTTCTCTTTTGCTGCAAAAACGTGCCTTCTCGATAGCCTCAAGCCCTTCCGCTTGGCGTTCCACTTCTCGCTTTCTGCGTTGTTCTGCCAACCGTTCCTCCTTTTTGCGTTTGGCCTCTTCTTCTGCGGTTTTTTCAGCTCTTCCTCTCTTCTTTTCGTTCATCCTCTGCTCCCCGTTCTGCGGTGAATTAGTTTGGGCAGTTGGTACCTTCTCCAAGGCGACATTTCTCCTCTTCCCTTGATTTAAGAATGGCCTTGCTCCTCTTTTCCTTCTCCTCGATCTTTCTGCGGGCGGCTTCCTTTTTCTTCGCAAACTCTTTGCTTTTCTTCGCCGACAGTGCCTCTTTACGAACATGGTAGTTGTCCATTAGGCGAGTCTTGGTGCCAAGATCTTCCTGGTGCGCTTGTTCGGCCGACTGCTTCCACGCTTTTTGGGCCACTTCGAAGGCTTCACGGTCCACTTTCTGTTGTTGCTCATAGTCATGCGCCAGAAGCGGGAGTTCTTCTTTTCTGCATGCACGTTCAACATGATCTGTTACGCTTCGCAACAACGCGCGAGCGTTCATTCAATTCTTCCTTCTCCTTTTCCAATTGTGCGACCTGGATATTAATGAGACTTTCTGTGTTGTAATTTTCGAGTTTATGAAGGCAGATCGTCAGGAACACTTCCACCATGATATCAAGACTCTTACATCGACATCGTTGGCCTTCTCCAACGACTTGTGCAACACGTCGCAATTCTACTTAATCGAGATCCGTTATATTTGGCTGGACAAAGCCTTCACTCGAGGTCCTTGCCATGGCTTCTGAGGCGCCACTCGACTCGTCCGTCGTGATAAATGGATCATCAACAAAGGTGATGATGCTTCTGTCCTTGTGATCGACATGAATGCTCAATTCTCCACGTCTAGCACACTCCAAAATATACGACTCGACTTGTTCCTCGTCAAATGCACCTTCCGTTCCTGCCTGTTTTAGTGGCCTGGCTAGGGCGAGGAGGTCGTTGGTTGATCGTGGTGTATACCTCGGAAATTTGCAGGAACAATCACGAAAGCAAAGCTCTTTGAAGAAGAGCTAAATAGGGGGCATGTGCTTCATTAGCAGACGGGTGTTGAAAAGGGGGCGCGACGGAGGTGCAAAGGGTAAGAGGATCAAAAGTGACTTCAAGGATGTCGTATAATTATTTGATGGTTGTAGGAGAAAGCTACAAAACATCTTGGGAAAGCTGCAGCAGCGTGAGAAAGCCGGGGCTCTCTTCATACCCAAAACCCCCACCAACATGAAACCTGAGGCAAACCCGTACCCGTCACGCGGCGGGTATGGCGACCTGACTTAATGTTCGAACCTCAATATAGTCTGACCGCATTCTCCGTCCGCCCTACCCTCTCATCGATCCTCCTCTTGTCCTCCACACGTAATCCAACACAAATTGTATCCTCCGTAACGCCTTGCAACGCTTTTGGAAGGTGGCGGCGTTTAACACTAGCAAGATATTCAATCTACTGCCTAAACTTGAAATGTCCAGTAGAAGAATCTCATGCCGAGGCCGCTTTGAAAATAGAAGTAAGAATCTTTGGGTCGGTATAGCCTGGTCCAAGTAAAGCTTTTCCCTCTGTCATTCGTGCCTCCTCTTGAGCTTGTTTTCCTTCATAGCTCCTATGCTGCCTGGCGATGGCGGTCCCTTCCCCTCCCAAGGCTTACCATATCCCTTTTCGGCCAATTTCCGAGATCATCCTGCTGCTACTGCTCGTGCTCGCGAACGGCGTCGCAAAGTGTTTGCACTCACTAAAACTGCATTTCCAGATCTCCGGGTTCCAACCACTTTTAAAATTGTTTCTGTTAGGGCTAATGAAATCTCCCTGTTTCCTATGCATATGCCTTTTGTCTGCGCTAGTCTTGTGATCAAACCATACGACGAAAACGACAGTTCCTGCACCAATTCTGCTTGCTGATTAGGTTCCTGATATCTAGATTCAAAGCGGAATGGATTGAAACTGGGCTCAGTGTGAGAAGTTCAAACAATTGGTATTTCCGAGTCCCACCCCAGAACTAGGGCGGATCGAGCAGGAGGGATGGTTGAGGCAGCCAACATCTGTGTTTCTATGCCATTTCTTGTGCTGATGTGCCACTAGCCTGTTTCCTGTGTATTTGCATACCAGCCATAACCCACATGATGACAAAGATGCCAAACATTGTCAAACCATCAGCTGGGAATCCTGTATGTAAAAAGCTACACAAATCTATAAAGGAGGGGACAAGCTGAAGGGGTGAGATGACAGTTGCAGTTTGAGCAATGTGAGGATGTGCCAAAGGCAGGGCCCCACATCACCAGATACAATCTCCCACTCACATGTGCAATACTAAGAAATAGGGACAGAGCATACAACTCTGAGGTGTGATAAAGCATTCAATTCTGACTAGGATAATGACTTGGAAAGATTGGATGCTGACATTTGCTGCTTCTGGATGAGGAAAGACCTGCAAGGTGAGCATCCAATCTTTCCAAGTTGCAATACTCTCATCAGGAAAATACTATTTTGGCTTATGTACTTTGCATACTTAAAGTTACTTTTTTGACTTAGCTATTTTATTGAGTAAGGTGTGAGGTAAAGTATTAAGACTGAAAAGCAAAGTAAGGCTCTTTAAGTCAAGCACACCTGGGATTTGGTTGCCAAACTTATATATTTTTAAGTTACTAAAGACAATAAGGTTGCCAAAAGTAGGGGGGGGGTGCCTTATTCGTCTTATATAAGTCCAAGTGTAAGTACACATTTTGTGAACTTTCAAATTACTTATTCTACTTATGTAAGCTCATAAGACCTGATAAGTCCAACTAGTATTTTCCTGATGCTGAAACTGGGATTAAGCATGCAACTCTGACTGGGATACCCTGCCTGATAGGGCATATGATAAGAAGCTAGATAGCAAGGTTAAATAAGAATACAACTGTTCAGTGGGATAAAGCATACAACTGTGGACTTGGATAAAGCATACAACTCTGAACTGGGATTTACAGGGGTCCGGGGGCTTGCAGCCCCCAGCAAGCTGAAGGGGCAAGATGACAGCCACTGTTCAAGCAATGTGAGGACACACCAAAGGTGGGGCCCCTGAAGCTTGTAGCCAAGCACAGAACAAACCTGTCACTGATCATAACAAACATATAATTCAACAAAATACATTGTACGCAAAGCACAAACGGTAATGGCGATGAATTTAAAGAATTCAAACTAGTTTTTCCGGGGGGGGGGTTTCTAATCAACGTATTCTTAACACGATGTTCGCAGATTGCGTTACCTACCCCCGACCCAGCTAATGGCCCTATATGTGTAACGCCCCAAGACATATGCCCCACCATGGGCGGGGAGAACGACTGGGGGGAGGGTGAGAACATCCGCCGCCATAAGAGCGAGGGTCGCTGCCCCAACATTCCTGATAAGGAAATCCTTCGCTGGGGGGAGAGGGTCCGTCGGATCCAACGGTACAGAGGAAATTTGGTACTGCCCAACCACTGCCAGAGGAACCGATGGCGAGGCGATAACGTTCGTGGCTACGGTGCCATCGGGTGATCTGATCCATAGAGTACCGCCGGTCCTATTTGCTATGCTGACGAACAGATGTGCATTGAATATATATACGAGGACAGTTCGGTTACTGCTACTTACATTGGGACGGGGTCCATTGGTGCTTCAATGCGGTGATCCCTTGGGTTTCCATTCGATATAGTTGTGATAGTATATGGGATATGAGCCAAGATAGCTGCACCACCGGGGGGGGAAGTCGAATGGGGGGGCGACAGCTGGGGGGAATTGCTGCGAATGCGAAGGTGGATGTCCCAACATTGGTGAAAGTGATAGCCTGCGTCACAGCGAGAGGGGACGTCGGAGGCAACGATGTAGTGGAAACGTCGTAATTACCAACTACCAGAGTAGCCTGCTGACCGGCAGCGATCGGGGTTACTACGCCGGCGGGTGATCTGAGCCATAAAGGGGCGCCGGTACTATTTGTTATACTAAAGAACAGATGTGTTGAATGCATATAGGGACGGTTACCGGTATGCTTACGATCCCATTGTCGATCGGCTGGGCGGAGAGATCTCTGAAGACGGTGGGCATTTTTAGACGTCTATGTTTTGACATTATTTGTTTGCGATTGCCTGCAATAGCAGACCTTCGACCGATGGAAGACCGAAAGGGTCGCTAAGTCATGGGCACCTTTGGTGACATATACTTACAGCCTGTTTAGAGACCACGAAAATCGCGTAACAGGACGGACAAATTGGGATCGGCCGCGAACACGAGAAATAACGCGTTGATATGTTACACTGAGCAACTAAATCGTACGCGGTCAACTGCTGAACGTCGACGACGTTGGAAGGCGATTCACAGCAGGCGGAAAGCGTAGCGCAGGGTTAATACTTGTGACATGTCACGATTTCTCCGTCGCATTGCTGATGGTCAGCATCAATTGAGGGTTAAGGCGACCATGACCGCGAGGTTGCGTTTTGCCTAAACGCTCTGTGTTAAAGTGATGGTAAACCTGGCTGACGCGTGGTTCATTAATGGTCTCTATCTAAACACAATTTATTTCATGTTACATGATCTATTGCAGGTTACGCGCGAACCAGTTAAGAATGGCCTCGGATATTTCGGGGTCCGTACGGTTCTTCCAGGTATCGCATCTCCTCGTCTGTCAACGTGACATGTACCGATTCTTTCAAAAGGTCGCATCAAATTTAATTCACGCTGTCAGCAGGACGAACGAAACGCACTGATAATATCTTTCAAGTTGTCCATAGAACTCGTGCCTACAATGGGCGCCGCCACAGCTATAAAGCGTGATCAGCCAGTTTTCGGATTCAGACCACAGAGTAGCGTACCATCCTTCGCCATAATCCAGGCAAGCGCAACCTGCGCCATGCCAATATCCTTTTTCTTTGCAATTTCCTGTACGCGCTCGACGATCGCGTTCTTCGCGTCCACTTCTGCCGGCGTAAGGGGTGAAACATGCCTGCAGAAATGTCAGAAGCTATACCAACACTAAATACGAAAAAATCATACAGATCTGTCTCACTCCGCTTTGTGCTCACATGAGCCGGTCGGGCGAGGACCCCACGGGAAAGGGGGGACCAAGGAATTGAGCTGACGCCAAAGTGCTATGACGGTAGATTGATGAGGACATGGAAAAAAAAGACAACTAAAGGAATCAAACCTTGAGCGTAGGGAACATCTCGCGCTCTTCTTCTCGGTAAAGGAGATTGTAGTAGTTTTGCATGGAGATAAATGGTGTCAACTTGTTTGCAATGGCATAATCTATATCGAGATTTCACAATTTGATGCGTTGTGAGATGAGAAATCTTACTCTGCATGGCATGGACTAGTGGATGCAAGTAAGGTTGACTATTTCGTAAGAAGTGCAAACAGGTTGAAGGCTTACATTGCCAAGCCCAGCACGAGGACATGCCAATGTATCGAACGTATCCAGCCTTGACAACATCGTGAAGTGCCTGCATCTGTTGAAATATTCAATGATCTTTGGAAATATGCACCCAACGTTAAACATACCGTCTCTTCGATCGGGGTATTTTTGTCGAAGCGATGACCTAAATAACGTCGTTAGTGATCAAAAACTACGCCACGGAATCACGCACATTGTAAAACGTCGACATAGTCCAACTGAAGTCTCTTCAAACTCGCTTTGACAGAATCAAAGATGTGCTATACCATACGTGAACACAGGTGGCAACAAATTTGTATACAAAGTAGAATGTCACCTTGCGACTAAGACCATATTGGTTAGCGTATCCGATCTTGTCGGGGTTCTCGCCGTTTAAGAGAGCGAAGACAGCGGGGCGGCTCGCGGGGAAGTAAACCTGTCGAGTTACTCATTTTTCAGCTGCCAAAGTGAGATGGCCTACCTTAGTCATGATGACGATCTCCTCGCGGGGAAAATTAAATTCTTTGATTGCCTTTCCTAGTATGACTTCTGATTGACCAAAGGAGTAAACCTTCGTTGGCAGTGAGTTGATTTGCAGTTACAAGGTGGATAACAAAGCATGATGCTCACGTTGGCTGTATCGAATGTATTAATCCCGGCATCGTAGCTGTCGTCAAGCAATGAGATTTGCTCGCATAATGAGATGAAACACGTACGCAGCCTTGATCAACCTGAGCGACTCTTCCTCCGGCATAATCCACTCCTCAACGTCGGGCGTACCAAAGGACATACATCCTAATATAATCTTGGAGACCTTCAGCCCCGAATTGCCCAATCGGACTTTTTTCGACGGTCAGCATTGAATTGCATAATAAACCGAGAGAAGGGTATACCATAGGGCATTCCTTTCTTCTCGAGTGAAGTGGACATGATGAATATTTATCCTGGACTGACGATAGAGGCGAAGGTGGTCAAGGTGAAACATACATGATGGAGAATGTTGCCCTTTTATAGGCGATGAGCGAAAAGTATAAGTTTTCGAGTCTGCGCCACGCAGATGACACCAGCATCGCTTGCGTCAAGGCGAATTCTATACAGAGTCCACGAGTCGCTGGCCGTTCGGCAACTGCTTACGTGGCTGATGAATTTGTTTCAGAAACGCGCGCAGTGGTTGGAAAGCTGAGACGTGTGTTAGGTGGGGATTTCGGGCGTTAGGACAACGCCAACTTTTGAAGCGCCGCCTAAAGAAAATTAATTGATGGGTATTATAAATCTGCTGAACAACGTATGAAAATGGGTTCTTTGGTCAACCGCTTGCGAAGTCTTTAGCCGGCCCACGATAAGGGAAGCAAAAGGAAAGAATGTTAACCACCTTGTTTTTCCGCGGACGGGGCGGGCGGCGGATAGAAGTCGACCTGTAAACCTCAAATAGATAAATACGTCAGCCAATGCCACGAACCGGAAAGAAAATAAATCCAGCCGTGTGGATCATAGTTGGCCCAGGCTTAGACGATGTTCGGACAGGGCGGAGCACAATACTTGTAGTCGCAAAGATCTATGCAATTATGCAAGCATGGAAAGAACACGAAAGAACTTCTCCTTGCGCTCGGGATTAGCCATGGCAGCAAAGTCGAATCGAGGTTCTATCTCGAACGCGGGTTTTCCGCTTGCATACGACCGCGCGGAACCTATCCTTGAGCGTGGTGGACAGATGAGCGTCCGCTTCCTGCACTGCTGAATGGGCAACTCCATAACCGGGCGGCGCCGACGATAACAAAGCGAGATGCGATCGTTTCATGAAACGTCCCAAGTTCATGGTCAGCTATCTGTGGTAGACCGGCCGAGACATTGCGTTGCCACGCACGAACTCTCTATATCTATCTCTTAACCATTCGTCGGTGCTTGTACCTGAAATTTATAGTGTTGTGCGTAGGCCATTTCATCGTCGGTTACTGAACGCGCACCACGCAGGTTATCGATCGGTCCTGTAAACGGCTGGTCGTGAAATATGGCTATCACCCTGTATCCGCTCGTGGCCATATCAGTAGTCCGTCCAGAATGAAATTCATACTAACAAAAAGCAGTTATTACAAAATTGCAATCTTTTCCGTGTCATGATATTAACGCAAGGCATATCAGTGCAGCGAATGCATTCACTAGGTTCTTTTTCAACTGACGTACTCTGACACATGTGCCGATAAT
Organism: Amanita subjunquillea; assembly: GCA_020011035.1. Taxonomy (NCBI): domain Eukaryota; kingdom Fungi; phylum Basidiomycota; class Agaricomycetes; order Agaricales; family Amanitaceae; genus Amanita; species Amanita subjunquillea. The sequence goes on from JAEBUT010000067.1 coordinate 19,155, forward strand.
CTTACCATGGAGTACATGTTCCCAGCCCGATTGGAGTGCAGGGGCTGGAATCTCATTCTCCATTGATTCATCTCCGAGTCTTCCAAGACTGCAGCTGCCATTTCTCTGGGATCGTAGTGGGAGAGCAGACAATATTTGTGTATTACAACGATTAGTTTCGTATGCAATTAAATCACGACTCAGTTACTTACAATAGGCGGCGGGAATCGACACAGAACGCGCGGAGCGTGCATGTACGCGACAAAGGGTAAATGAAGAAGATTATTAGAACTGACATGGTGTTAGTTCTAGCAGGCATCATCAGGACTCACTGGCAATCACCATGCTCGAATTTGTCATCCTGGATGTCATGAGCACTTTCGACAGCGACACACGAAAGAGGATCCACTCACATCATGGATAACCTGTATCAGCGGACAGAGAGTTGAAGGGGACCTGCAAAAAGGGCTCACAGAATAATGCGATGAGCGACTTAGTTGTTCCCAGAAAATATCCCTGCACGGACTTTGCAGAACTCGGTCGGGGCCAAAGTCACGATCGACCACCTCCCGCCGCAGATCCATCGGCGCCATTATCGTTCTGTGGCTTGAACCTACCAAAGCATTCGCAAGCTTGGCTCAATCGGATGATCCGTACTGCTAGAAGGATCCAACTAGATGTACCGGCCCGGGGATATTCGTGTTCCCATCATTTCGACCCATTGCATTTGCCGTGCATAGATTGCAGTTCCAGTTTTGAGTCCAAAGATGGACGAGCAGGCTGCGTACGCTACACATAGCAGCCTTAATATCAAGTCGTGGAGTGGAGCGTGGGAGGCTAATGATAATGCTCTACGTATCTTAATTCTTATCTTGTCGCAAATCGCTCAGGCTATCGCACTTACCTATACGATCAGGAACATCCTCATCTTCTGCTGCATTTTTTCTTCTTCCATATTCGGTCTCCACTGCCTTCACGTCGCCATTCCCTCATTTATTTTGGCGAAAACTTGAAACAAGATGGCGCGTTCTGTGGTTTGATAGCGTGTAGAGCGGGTATGACAAACGGGAGCAATAGATTCTGCAGGCCTCAATTCCCTTTCCGGGCGCTACTAAAGCGGCACGACAACGGAGAGTGACATGTCAACCCAACTCATCACAGTCTTCACCGCCTGGCAACCGATCAACAATGGGATCGTAAGCATACCAGTAACCGTCCTCATATATATATTCAACACATCTGTTCTTTTAACTTATTTAGCGTAAGAAATAACACCCCCGCCCCTTTATGGCTCAGAACGCCCGCCGGCGTCGTAACCCCGATCGCCGTCGGCCAGCAAACTGCTGTGGGGGTTGGCAATCACAACATTTCCACCACAGGGCTGCCTCCGACATCCCCTCTCCCTGTGACGCTGGGTATCACTTTCCACAATGTTGGGACAGTGGCCTTGAGCTTCGCAGCGATTCCGCCAGCTGTCGCCCCCCCCATTCAACCTACCCCCCCAGTGGTGCAGTCGTCTTAGTTCCTATCCCATATAATATCACAACCGCATCGAATGGATCAACAATAGGATCGTAAGTATATACCAGTAATCGAACTATCCTTACATATATTCAATGCACATATGTTTTCTTTAGCATAACAAACAGGACAGGGGCCCCTTTATGGCTCAGATCGCCTGCCGGCGTCGTAGCCCGATCGCGGTCGGCCAGCAGACGGCTGTGGGGTTGGCAATCACAACATTTCCACTACAGGGCTGCCTCCGACGCCCCTCTCCCTGTGAACCTGGCCATCACTTTCCACAACGTTGGGACAGTAGCCTTAGACTTCGCAGCGATTCCGCCAGCTGTCGCGCCCCCATTCAACCTCCCCCCAAGCAGTGCAGCTGTCTTGTCGGCTGGCCCATATAATGTCACTCTCTAATAACCAAGGTGGTGATATATTCATTCCTCTGGAATCAGGGAATGCGGACCGTAATTATGTTGAGATGTTGAGTTTGGAAAACATTGATCAGAACCCCCCCCCCAAAAAAAAAAAACAGGCGCTCGAGTCACACTGCCTGTGCGATCGTCGGATGAAAGAATTTATTGGTATCGTGCTAGTAGCAATTTCTTTTATCAATAAACCTGAGGAGATAGGTGGCGGAGATGTAGTGGATGATGAGGAACGTGGTGGTGTTGAAGATGGCGCCTGTGACGAACGGTATATGCGCCGTGAAAAGAAGAGGACGGGCGTCGTGAACAGCAGAGGGAGGTATGTATGTATATGCGTCGGGCAGATGTATCTCACATGAAGAGAAGGGAATAAGGAACTCGAACGGTTTTCGGACGTTACGCGTTACGGCCGTCTTTCGGTCCGTATGACCACTTTTCGATCATTCTATATTTAGCGTACTACTTATATAGGTAAGGTTCAAACCCTTGACCACGAGGTCTCCATCTAGCCCACCCACTTCATGGCCTTCCTTCTTCTCAAGGTCATATTTCTGTCACCTGAAGTCTTATACCGTACAAGCTTCTCTTGCAACGAGTCCTTCCCCTTATATCGCCAGCGGCGTGTTTGTCGCGATAACCACCCCCGTTCTGTTCTTCGTCAGCGGGGTGTACAGTGAAAAGATAGCATATGTGTGTTTCACACTCTTTGTTCTCACTTAGCTAGATACGTTCCACATGCTAATCGGGCGCTGCGCTCTTTTAACTTTCCCCGCCCAGAAACGAACGTCCACATCCAATACAAGGTTAACCCATAATACAACCCTCGCCTTGGGCTTCTTCAGGCACTGATAAACCGACTACAGCCGGCTTGAGCCGCATTTGATACGGCGTATACACATCTACGTCTCACGATCACCCCAAAAGCCATGCCGTGTGTTTGACAATGTCTTCCTTTCTGTCAGCGCTCTTGGGGAGCTGAGGACCACGAAATCACGCACGCTTTAGGAAGGCAGAACCTGTATGCTGAGAATTCTGCTCCGTTATTGGATTATTTTACAGTCCACTTTATTACCGCTTCGCAAGCGACCGGTTGACATTTGAACCGAATGACAAGAAGGCGATTGTCGCCTTAGGATACCTCGTCAGCTGTCGTGAAGGATAATTTTATCCTCAGTACTAACCCACGTTTGGACGAAGTTGGGAAACTTGCGACGTGAGTAACATGCGGCTACTTGACAGCATGAATGAACTCGGAATGGAATGCTGTCAGGAAACATACGAAGTGAGTAACTTGCGGTGACTGGACAGCATGAATGAACTTGGAATGGAATACGGTCACTCACGGACTAACCAATCGGGTCGCGGCTTAGCCCAGTCTAATGGAATGGGGTCCACTTATCTCACCCTAGAACGAATTGGAAGCTCTGTCACAAAAGTGATTGATGTGGCACAGGTCATTAATCCATTATCGCCTCCCAGTCGAAATCTTTTACTCAAATATCATGAAGAATTAAGTATGTTCAACGAATGTGACACCGTTTATGCCTATGAACGGACATAGCTGTTGTATCGGCCCTTTCGGCCTTCCATCGGTCGAGGATGCAGGGAATCCCGAACAAAATAATGTCACAACATAGAAGTCTACTTAAGCAGCACGACAAGGGAGAGTGAAATGCCATCTCAACTCATCACCGTCTTCAAACCTCTCTCCACCCAACCTCATCGAATCGATCAACAATGGGATCGTAAGTATACCAGTAACCGAACCGTTCGTATATAATATTTAATGCACACCTGTTCTTTAGCGTCAGAAATAATACTCCCGCGCCTCTATGGCTCAGATCGCCCGCTGGCTCCGTAATCCAAATGGCTGTCAACCAGGTAGCTGCTCTGGTGGCTGGAAATTACGAGATTTCCAATGCACAGTTGGGCCCGACTGCCCCTCTCCCTGTGGCAACGGCTATCACTTTCACCAATGTTGGGGTATTGGGCTTAAACTTCGCCGCGATTGCGCCGGCTGTTGCCCCCCCCGTTCAATCTCCCCCCAGAACGGCGCAGCTGTCTTGGCACCTATCCCATATACTATCGCTTAAGTTGGGAGATATATACTCATTCATCTGGAATCAGGGAATGCAAACTTCGAATAGGTTGAGATTTTGTATTAGGAAAATGTTGATTAGAAAACCCCCGAAAAACTAGTTTGAATTCTCTTCTTTCATCGCTTTGTGCTTTGCGTAACCATGTATTTTGTGCTTCGAATTATACGCTTGTGATGCATCTTTCAAAGTGAATCTCACGGCGCGCCATCTCTCGTCTGCCTGTTCGTCGTCTGCCTGTGCCTGCCACCGCCGCACCGCCGTCTACCTTCTGCTACCAACGTCCACCCTCCGTCTACCGCTCTCTGTGCATGGCTTACTTGCGCTGCCATTTACTCGCTTCAAGCATTTTTTACCCTCGCTCGCTTATTACATCCTCGCGCCGCTACTCACTTCGAGTGGTCTTTTCACACTGCCGCTCGCTTTAAATAAGCCAACTTCATGCACTGTTACATGTCTTGTCGCACCGTCGCTCGCTTTTTGTCATGAATCCTTCGCTTGGTTTCATTTGTCTGTTTACATGGTATACAAACAATGTGATAGAGTATTAGCATGGGTATTACACCCCCCAAGCTGTATCTGGCTGATAGCAAAACAGGTAGGTGGGCAAGCCTTGCAAATCACCTGAAGACGCATGCGAGGTGTGAGACTCTCATGATGGTGTTAGGGCTGGTGGCTGGCAACGTCTGTGCAGGGACCACAGTCGTTGGCGAAGAGGCCTTGTGGGGCGCCGCCGCCGTGTTGCAGGTAAACTTGGCGCGGTGGCAATCGGAGCCGGGGGGTCAGCTAGGCGGGTGGGGGGTCAATGGTGGAATCGGCGGTGGCGTAGATGAGCTTGACCAGTGCCTCCGTCGTGACCGGTAGCCGTGTCCGTCACGACTACTTTCTCCTTGTTGCTCAACCGCCTCGTTACGCCTGGGTCGACATTGCGGGGGTTCGCACTGGTAGCTGGGACGTGCGCAGACGTGGGGACCTCTCTTGGCTTTTGTCGTGAATGGCTAGGCATAGCCAATGGTTCATCGAAAGTGTCAGTCACGGCGTTAGGTAGCGGGCGTGCCCAGGGGCATTTCTCAATTTGTCGCCTTGTGTGTGAGCGCCGTTATTCCTCTCAATCACCGCGCCGCATGAAGGATGAATCGTTGATGGATAGCGCCATAGTACCGGGGGTGGGAACTGGTTGGTGGGAACTGGTTAGGATCACGGGTAGGAGAGAGTACGAGTGCAATGTACCGGAGGTGAGCAACAAATTCTCCTCCGGGGACTGGTATTAAGGTATTCCGCCTCCGCTGCTCGGAATTGGTTACGACACTCCGCAAGCTATGTCTCCATTGTTGATGGATCTGGTCGGGCCCATTTGCCACCTCCTCTGCAAAGTGTCGGCGTCAGGCGTACTGGATATAGCGTGCTCACACTGTGGGAGTCTGAATTTTTGAACTTGATTCCGCTGCCGGTCTCACGCGGTTTTTTTCTCCCACAGTTCCTTAGTTAGGCTTATCTGATAAGATTGCATGTATCAACCCCAAAAGCCATGCCGTGTTGGGGATCGTGATTGGCATAAAACCGTCATCGGATTGTTCTACTGTCCACTTTATTGCCGCTTCGCAGGTACCTGACCGGTTCACATTTTAGGAAATAGCTCGTCAGCTGACTTGAAAGATAATCTCTATCGTCAGCACCAAACTCGCATTGAACGCGGAAGCTTACACTTGTGAATGGACTCGGAATGGAATAATGTCACTCAGGACTTCAATACAAAAGAATAAGGCTCAGTTCATGACATTCCGATTCTTAATTAGGATGAAGAATAGGGACGTGTGAAACCTAGACGTAAAAAATCACAAAATGGAAACTCACGATATGTGGCGACTCGACAGCATGAATGGACTCGGAATGGAACATTATCACTCACGTACTAATGGTATTACCTCCCGATTCCTAATCGGATCGTCGCTTGGCCTCAGGCAATGGTATGCGGTCCACTTATCTGCTACTAAAACGAATCGGAAGCCTGTCACATCACCGTTCCTGGGTTATTCGTGGTATCTGCCAAAAGTTTTCATTCTGCCCGCCATATCTATCGCCTTCAGTTCAGATCTGTTATTCAGATCTATCTTGAAGAATTAGGTATGTCCAACAAACGCGACACCGCTCATGCCCATAACTTAGGTGTTATAGCGGTTTTCTTCCATTGGTCGACGTTCGCAATATAATGTCAAAACATAGAAATCTACTTAAGCGGCGCGACAAAGGAGAGTTACCATCCCAACCCATCACTGTCTTCAAACCTCTCTCCGCCCAACCTCATCGAATCAATCAACAATGGGATCGTAAGTATACCAGTAATCAAGCCGTCCTCGTATATATGTTCAATGCACATCTGTTCTTTAGCATCAGAAATAATACCCCCGCGCCTTTATGGCTCAGATCACCCGCTGGCTCCGTAATCCAGATCGCTGTCGCCCAGGTGGCTACTCTGGTAGCTGGCAATTACGACATTTCCAATGCAGCGTTGGCCCCGACGGCCCCTCTCCCCGTGACGCCGGCTATCACTTTCACCAATCGTGGGGTACAGAACTTAAGCTTCGCAGCGATTGCGCCGGCTGTTGCTCCCCCATTCGCTCTCCCCCAGAACGGTTCAGCCGTCTTGGCTCCTATCCCGTATACTATAACTGCAACAAGTACGACAAACCCAACGCCCCTCCCGAGGTAAATATATCAGTAACCGAACTATCCTTATATATATATATATTCAATACACATCTTCTCTTTAGCATAAGAAATAATACCCCTGCGCCTTTATGGCTCAGATCACCCGCTGGCTCCGTAATCCAGATCCATGTCGGCCAGGCGGCTGATCTGGTGGTTGGCAATTATGACATTTCCAATGCAACGTTGACCCCGACGGCCCCTCTCCCCGTGACGCCGGCTATCACTTTCACCAATCGTGGGGTGTTGACCTTAAACTTCGCAGCGGTTGCGCCGGCTGTTGCCCCCCCATTCGCTCTCCCCAACGGCGGTGCAGCTATCTTGGCAGCTATCCCATACAGTATCACTGGTTAAGTTGGGAGATATACATTCATTCATCCGGAACCAGGGAATAGGTTCAGATTTTGTATTAGGAAAATGTTCATCAGAAAACCCCGTTAATCATGACGCTTTCCGTGCCGTGTATTTTGTGCTTCGAATTATACGTTTGTGACGTGTCATTGTGAGATGTGGCAGGCAAGGCAACTAGGTTCGTCGAGCGCTGACGGGGGCGCTATAGTTCTGTAGCTGCTAATCCAGCCATAGCCTGTTTCTGAGTAGCCCAAGAGTCCCGATTTGTGGATGAGTAATATCAAGTGGGGTATCCCGCAGTTCCTGCAGGTACATTTCCAGATCCTCCGGCGTCGTCTCATTCCGTGGTTTAAATCTATAAAAGCATTCGCGAGCTTGAAAGAATAAATGACGTGATGTATGACGTTGTAGGACACTTGCCTTACACGATGTCGTTTTCCAATAACAATGAACGTAATCATTGGCCGGAAACCAAAACGCTCGCATGCAGCTAAAAGACATGTTGATGACCGAGTTATTTTGCATTGCATAGATTTACGTTTGATCTTTGGGAGTTCTATAAATATCACGGATTAGTCTTGATAACGTGGCCTAACCTTCATCAAGTACGTACCTGAAATAGCCTCCTGAGACACCACCCTGAACCATGCAAAATCGATGAAATAAAACAATGACCTCACGCAAGGGCTCAGTGAGCACCGGTAGTCGCTTCAATGGCTCAGTCGTCTTTTCCACATCTCTAAGATATCCCACATAATTTTGAAGGACAGCCTACACAGTTTCATTACTTGAATGTTTGTCAATGTTGCACGTGCTGGTTTCTCTCACGAAGACGAGCGCCATATCCACGTTGGCTGATTTCCATGTAACTGGTTACAACGAGTGTGCTAGACTGCAAGCTGTGCGAATCCGAGAGCCGGAACCGATACATCTTGATCTGATAAAGACACAATTCCAGGTATTTTGCTGTACGTTTCCTTCACGGCGGACGCGGAGCAATACATGAAGGACGTTCCAGTATAATGATGGTGCGGGAACCTGTCACCGCTTCCTGTCCATTAATTTTGGGCCTTGGCGTCAGGTCTTTTGTACAGGTCTCAAATTGTTTGTCCCACCGAGATGGCGTTCTGAGTTTTTGGAAGCGAGATAAAATGCAAATACGGGAGATGAGACAGCGCCTTGTGTTATGGCCGTTTGGGAAAAGGGGGAATGATGGGCCCTCAATTAGCGTGAACTGAGAAGAGTACTCAGGCGGAACCGTTGTCACGACATCCAAGTATTGATCTTTGATTTGGATACCTGAATCTGCCACCGTGTCTGTATAAACCCCCTGTCCGAACCATCTGCATAGTTGAAGACGGTCAAGTCTCCCGGTTGCAGCTCTGACATGGATGATTTGCGAACCGGGCGGCAAAGAGCTGGGAGGGGTTCCAACGAATATCACAGAGTATGAGCGCTACTGTGATGTACCTAGTCAACACGGGTTTTCTTGGTGAAACGTAGATGGTGTCTATAAATTACCGCCATAGCAGCGCCTTGCTACTTGTAGAGCGCTTCACGTAAATGCATGTGATGGCTTGGCAGTTGCTTACTCGAGGGTGCTGACGTGTGATCCTGGTCGTAGATGGCTTATCGATTTTTGAGGTGGTGGACTTGTGCCACGAGAGTGTGGAGCAAGCGTGTTGACTTACGTAGCCCTAATCTCCTCCGAGTCTGCGTATGTCAGTGACAATCAACAGAATGCAGCATGACCCAACTCCCACGGCTGTGCTGCAGCTCATGCACTCATGAATGCACATAACGTAGGATTCCGAAAGATCCGCTTCGGCTTCTTCCGGTGCCATATCTTGACGCGTCGTCGCGGCTTGCATCGATGGGGATCACAATCGGCCAGCTGCCGAGCGAAGGTCATTTCATTTACCTCATCGTTGCGATCAACCCGACTCATATAAATGGTAGCTTCTCCAGCCATGGATGATTCATTACTACTCTCACTTACTTGCTCAATCAAGAACAAATAGCTATCATGTCGACTTCGCTTGAGAAGAAGGGAATGCCCTATGGTCATTTTTTCGTTCTATCACGCCGTTCATCACTGACCTTCATTTGAACAGTGAGGCTGGGTACTTCTGGATTGAAAGTCTCCAAAATCATCCTGGGATGCATGACCTATGGTACACCTGAATGGGAGAAGTGGGTTCTACCGGAAGAAGAGTCGCTCAAGCTGATCAAAACTGCGTACGTTTGTTTATTCATCTATGCCAGCGTCGTCTCATTGCTGCGCGATAACTCAACAGCTACGATTCCGGTATCAACACGTTCGATACGGCCAACGTGAGCACCGCTTTTCGTTATTTACCATGTGACTATAAACCAATCCGTTCGCGAAGGTATATTCCCATGGCCAATCGGAAGTCGTCCTCGGAAAAGCAATCAAAGAATTCAATCTCCCCCGCGAGGAGATCGTAGTCATGACCAAGGCAGGTCGTCTCCCTTACCTTGGTTTCAAAAGGATTGGCTGAATTGCAATTCCAGGTTTACTTCACCGTAAGCCGTGTACCCTCTGTCTCTATCCCTATCGGAGTGAATGCAGACGAACTTGGATACGTTAACCAACATGGTTTAAGTCGCAAGGTGATATTTCTACCCTATGTAGAGCTCGTCGCCCGTGCTGATGCACTATATAGCATATTTTCGACTCCGTCAAAGCGAGTTTGAAGAGACTCCAATTGGACTACATCGATGTTTTGCAATGTACGGGAAACCGTTGGCTAGTTCTCAATTATTTCTAACAGCGCTTTCCAGGCCATCGCTTCGACGAAAATACCCCGATCGAAGAGACGGTAGGTTCAACCATGGATTATTTCTCCCATGATGGTTGAATATGTCTGGTAGATGCAGGCACTTCATGATGTTGTTAAAGCTGGATATGTTCGATACATTGGGATGTCATCGTGCTGGGCTTGGCAATGTAAGCCCTGATCTTTCTCTCCTTGCGAAACAGCTGACACCTTCTGCCTCGCCTAGTTCACGTCATGCAAAGTGCGGGTTTTTTTCTGCATCATTCAACACATTTGATAACAGAATCGCGGCAGATTACGCCATCGCGAACAGATTGACGCCGTTCATTTCTATGCAAAACCACCATAGCCTCCTTTACCGAGAAGAAGAGCGCGAGATGGTCCCAACACTCAAGGTACATACTTTCTCTCTCTTTCTCTTTCTTTTGTGCTCTCAGTAACTGTCTCCGGTAGCACTTTGGCGTCGGCTCAATTCCTTGGTCCCCCCTTGCCCGTGGGGTCCTAACTCGACCTGCTCAGGTAAAGACAAATCGAAGCGAGACAGACATGTGGGGTCCTTTACTATTTCCGATTTGGTGCAGCCTTTGATATCACAGCAGTTACGTTTCAATGTATACGAGGACGGATGTGGATATGACGAACACAATTGTTGAGCGCGTCGAGGAAATCGCAAAGAAAAAGGATGTTAGTATGGCGCAAGTTGCGTTGGCCTGGATCATGGGCAAAGATGGTACGCTCCTCCTTGGTCTGTGTCCGAGGTTTGGCTTATCATGCTTTGTAGCTGTGACGGCGCCCATTGTAGGTACCAGTTCTTTGGCGAACTTGACAGATATTATCAGTGCGTTTCATCCGTGCTGCTTTCAAATTATAACTGATGTAAATCGCCCAAAGAATCTGTACACCTCAAGCTCACAGAGGAGGAGGTGAAATACCTGGAGGAACCGTACAGACCCAGGAATGTCCTCGGTCACGCTTAATTTTTTTTAATGGAAGTAGTTCTCAATTCAAAGCGTAGATGTATGGACAATGAGAGAGGATAGATTTCATCGGGGCTTGTGACGCCATCCCCAATTTTGAGGAAAATCAGATGGCGGCCGTAGCCTTGGAAGGCTCGGAGATGAATCAATGGAGAATGAGATTCCAGCCCCTGCACTCCAACCAGGCTGGGAACACGTACTTCATGGTAAGATTATCGGCACATGTCAGAGTACCCCAGTTGAAAAGGAACCTCGTGAATGGATTCGCTCCACTTATATGCCTTGCGTTAAGATCATGACGTGGAAAATAGATAATTTAGGTACAAGCACCGACGAAATGGCTAATAGATAGATTCACATATTAACGTCTTGAATGTTTATGGGCAACGCAATCTGGTAGCTGAGCCGTGCTCAATCACCAAGTGCAGGACTCGGAGGCGGGCGCTCATCTATCTACCACGCTCAAGGATAGCCTGTTCCCCGTGGCCGTAAGCAACTGGTGGAAGGCCCGTGCCATTAGCAAGATAGAACCTCAATTCGACTTTGCTGCCAGCCCGAGTGGTTCTATTGTCTTCTTCCCATGCCGGCACATTGCATAATCGCACGGATCCTCGACCTGTCCGAACATCACTGGGCAAAGGAACTCAGAAGGTTGGCTCCGGGACAACTCTGAATCTAAATTTTTATGCCTAGTAAAGAAAGGTGACGGTCTCGGAAATCCGTTCTACCATCTACTCCACAAAACATCCAATGCCATCTCAGGTGCCATCATCATCAATTGGTACGTTACTGAAGCAACAGTTAGTAAGGTGGTATCCTTTTTCCATCACCCATCAAATACTTACGTTGAGCAGATTGTGGATTGACATAGAGTGGCCTTTTGACTGTCGAGGTAAAAAATAAGATGGTCATTCCAATTCAGCAAAAGAACAGTAATATTGGGATACTCACAGCCTTGGTTGACTGGGATTGGTAAGACCTTGTTGACCGGAATGAGGCTGGTCATGTTGATTGAGCAAAAAGCATTGAAATACATCAAATACTTACAGGGATTGTATTTCCGACTGGCGGAGGGTTGGAAGACTTTTGTGGTACATAGTGAGACAAAGATTACAATTCAAAAGAACATTTGGATACACACAGGATTGGCAAGATCTTGTTGACCAGAAGACGTAGGCTGGCCAGAAGACATTTGAGGTAAAAAATAAGACAGTCATTCCAATTCAGCAAAAGAACATTTGGATACTCACTGACTGGGGATTGGCAAGACCTTGGTGGCCAGAATGAGAGGCTGGATCTCCTGGCTGTTGAGATCCATGATGAGAGTTGTCATTCCAATCAAGTTGAAAACATACTCCAGATGACACCTTAACCCATTCAAAGGGTCCAACTGTTGGTTTCTTTTCCTGTTGGGCAAGATGACACTTGTCATTCAAGTTGAGTTGAAAACATACTTGTGGCTTCAATCGAGATCGTGCCTTGGGCTTCCTGTAAGCAGGCGACAGATCAAACGCGTTCATTGTCTGGTTCGGAATGACACATCTCACTTTGGACCCAAAAAGGACTACCTACAGAATAGCTACCGTAAGGCAAAGCTGGGTGGTAAACCGGCACGAGCTTCTCAGGCTCAGTCTTGTTATTTCAATAGTTGAGCAAAAGAAGACAGAGCAAAAGAGCAAATACTGACCGGTTCCTTGTTGGCAGTGTGTTTTGGCAGGATCTGGACAGGATCAAGTGGTGGCTGGACCTTAACACGTTTCCTTCTCCTCCGAGTTGTCTTTGGGGTCTAAAGTGAGCCATGTCACTCCGCCTGAGCCAAGGAGTATTTGAAAACCTACGTCCTCCTTTTCATGTTTGAAGTCGTCAGCCACAATGAAAATTGAAATTGAGTAACGAGGATCAAATACTGACTAGCGCTGGTTCAGGCTCTAGCTGTCGGGTTCCACAATGAGCCTTGTCCTTCCGATTGAAGAGTTGAAAACATACAGGTCTGTTATGCGTGACTGCAGATTCCCCCATGGTCGACAACACCTCGGAATTGGGGGGCTGAGGAGGTTCAGAGGGGGGACTGGTCGGTGCTCCAGCCACAGAAATAGAAAGAAGAAGGACGAAAATGAAGATACGAGTAGAGAACATGACTGCGACTCGAGTGTTTACAAGGCCTGCTCGTAGTAAGTGCCAGCACTTGTGTGGTTACGGTTGTCACGACAAAAGATGGGGTCATTATTGAGAAGTATCTAGCGGTACAAAAGGGAAACGGAGTGCGAGGAAGTCCTGCGTGTGACAAGCCGTGCCAGCCTTGAGCGCTTGAGTTTTCTACATACGAGGGGCTGGCAGTAGGTCCTATCACCAGCCAGTGACCGTGACGGGTAAGGCAAGGAGATCACAGTGATCTTTGTCACGATAGTTCAACTCTCGGCCACATCGCCAACTACAGCACGACGCTCCAGTAAGCGGACACTGGCTCCTGGCAGCAGCAGCCCATTGAGTAATGCACAATCACGCACCAGGGCCTCTGAGCCTGGCGTCACTGTCCTCATCTCACCAATCAAGCGATATAAGCCTGAAGATGATCTAGCTGTATGGGGCAAACCAGATGAGGAAATAATAGGTATGAACCTCATCTACTCCGCGGAAAAATACTATATAAATCATATCTTAGCGGAAGAGCGAAGGAAGTGGAAGAATCCATGATCGGCTCCTCGACTGCGCCTGGAGCGCCATTCTTCAGACCGTCGCTCGTCTGGGTTCTGAAACCTAGCACTTTACGGATTGCAATATGACGCAAGCGATGCCGCAACTTTTATCGTGTTGCGCGTATCCGCCAGAGATTTGACTAAAATCTATAGTTGTCCTGCCGTCGGATGACGCGTCACGATGACGAAAAATGATTATTATCATGCCGTTGAGCATTCCGTCTTACATTATCCTTTTCGCTCATCACTATTATAAAAGGGCCACATTCTCGATTATGCATTTCACCACCTTCACCTGTATTGCCAGTCCAGGATAAATGTCTATCATGTCCACTTCACTCGAGAAGAAAGGAATGCCATATAGTATACCCTTCTCTCGGTTTATTATGCAATTCAATGCTGATTGTCGAAAAAGTACGATTGGGGAATTCGGGGCTGAAGGTTTCCAAGATTATATTGGGATGCATGTCCTTTGGTACGCCCGACACTGAGAAGTGGCTTATGCCAGAGGGAGAGTCTCTCAAGCTGATCAAAGCTGCGTACGTGTTTCATCTCATTATGCGAGTAAATCTCATTGCTTGACGACAGTTATGATGCTGGATAAATACGTTCGATACGGCTAACGTGAGCATCACTTTGCTATTAACCTTGTAACTGCAAATCAACCCACCCGCGAAGGTTTACTCTTTCGGTCAATCAGAGGTCATACTTGGAAAGGCAATCAAAGAATTTAATATTCCCCGCGAGGAAATAGTCGTCATGACCAAGGTAGGTCATCTCCCTTTAGCAGCTGAAAAATGAGTAACTCGATAGGTTTACCTCCCCATGACCCGCCCTGCTCTCTTCGCTCTCTTGAACGGCGAGAACCCCGACGATATTGGATCCGCTAACCAATATGGTCTCAGTCGCAAAGTAATATTCTGCTTTATATGAATATTTGTTGCCACCTGTGTTCATGTATCATATAGCACATTTTTGATTCTGTCAAAGCAAGCTTGAAGAGACTCCAGTTGGACTATGTCGACGTTTTACAATGCACGTGATTCCATGACGTGGTTCTTGATCACACGTAACGACGTTATTCAGGTCATCGCTTCGACAAAAATACCCCGATCGAAGAGACGGTTTGTTTAACATTAGGCGTACATTTCGATTGTTGAATGTTTCAACAGATGCAGGCACTTCACGATGTTGTCAAGGCTGGATACGCTCGATACATTGGCATGTCCTCGTGCTGGGCTTGGCAATGTAAGCCTTCAACCTGTTTGCACTTCTTACGAAATAGCTAAGCTCGTTTGCATCTAGTCCATGCCATGCAGAGTGAGGCATTTCTCATCTGGCAACGTATCAAATTGTAAAATCACGATAGATTATGCCATCGCAAACAAGTTGACACCGTTTATCTCTATGCAAAACCACTACAGTCTCCTTTACAGAGAAGAGGAACGCGAAATGTTCCCTACGCTCAAGGTTTGATTCATTCAGTTGTCATTTTTCTTGTTCTCATCAATCTACTGCTGTAGCACTTTGGCGTTGGCTCAATTCCTTGGTCCCCCCTCGCCCGTGGGATTCTCGCTCGACCGGCTCATGTGAAGACAAAGCGGGGTGAAACAGATCGGTGTGATTTCTTCATTTAGTCTTGGTATAGCAGCTGACGTTTATGCAGGCAAATTTCACGCCTTGCACCGATAGAGGCGGACGAGACGAACGTGATCATCGAGCGTGTCCAGGACATTGCAAATAAAAAGGATATTAGCATGGCGCAGGTTGCGCTTGCCTGGATTATGGCGAAGGATGGTACGCTGCTCCGTGGTCTGAATCCGAAAACTGGCTGATCACGCTTTGTAGCTGTGGCGGCGCCCATTGTGGGCACGAGTTCTATGGATAACTTGAAAGATATTATCAGTGAGTTTCGTTCGCCGTGCTCCCGAGCATGGGTTGAATTTGATGCGAACTTTTGAAAGAATCGGTACAAGTCACGTTGACAGACGAGGAGGTGCGATACCTGGAAGAACCGTACAGACCCGAGATATCATCGGCCATTCTTAACTGGTCGCGCGTAACCTGCATTAGATCATGAAATAAATTGTTTTTAGAACGAGAGACCATTATGTTCTCGACTGCTGTACGCCCCGAAGTCGTACCATATCACTCAGTATGTGAAGTTTCCTTGTAAGTATATTTTCCCTGTATTCCCTCGCTTAGCGGGCTTTGGGCGAGTCGGGCGTTAGGCGTATACATGAGAGGTACGGCGACTGCCACCTGCGAGTTGTGAGGGGAAAAGAGCTGAAAAAGTTAAGACGCTCTATGATGAAGAACTTTGGGAAAAGCCCACCTTTTAACCAGTGACGCGTTTAAACTTGGAAGCTCATCAGTTCTAAAATATTTAATCTATAAGTAATTCCAAGGGAAAGATGTCTTGTGTAAAGTTTTTTAGGAGACAATGGACCATTCCGACGTAGGCACAATAAAGCCATAAGCAATAAATGGATGAGCATTGTTAACAAAGAGATGGAAAGAAATACGTACGTGGGAACATTTTGAGCAAGGAACAGGAAAGTAGTGATGCCGTTGTCAGGCAGGTCGCAACGAGAACGATGCGTATCTGTGGGAATTATTTATATAAAAAAACATATTATTTAAGTACTAATATGAAACATCTCGAATAACGAATGCGAAAGGAATAAACGGAGAGACGTAAACCAAGGAACGACGATAGGTGAATTGAAAAATCTAACTCTGAGTATATGTACGATCTGTCTCCGATCTTGTCCCGAACCACGTCAGGGCCCAGGGGCCACTGGCAAGCGCTAGAATTTGACTGATGCAAGATCACACTCGGAGATTTCATTCCGAGAAACCTAATTTCGCTCAAGCGCTCTTGGACCTGTCATCTTCTCGTGCTCATCCCCAATGACTTACCCTCCTGTTAGTGTTGAGCAGCAATCATATGTCCGTCAGACATAGTTTGTCTCAGTGGTCGTCACTGTTATGAACGATGAGCTCATATGTTCGTTAGACATAGAGTCATACGTCTGTGATGACAAGAGTATTGTATCACTGTCATAGACAGTGACCAGACACCTCTCCAGGTGTTTTGAGTATTGTATCACTGTCAGAGACAGTGACCAGAGACCTCTCCAGGTCTTACTCTCATAGAGAGGAGATACTCACATGCTGGTAGCAAGAAAGAGCAACTGAACGTATATTCTCTATCTACAGGTCTTATATACACTTTTAGTGTATGTACATATTTGTGTATAGAACTGTAATTAAATATACGTAAATAAAAGAAAATATAAATGAAAATACCCTCTAAGGGTCAAACCGGTGATAGCTGTTGAGGCTATACTTAGGGGTATTTGGGGTGAAGGTCGTTCAACACCCCCCATAATCTGTACAGTCATGTACTGATTAGTAACGATCTTCTCTCAAGTCTGCAAGAAAGATGTGTATATTCTTTCAAAAATCTTCGAAAGAAATGTGTCCAGAGACACCTTCACGTCTCCACTTTCTTTTAATTGCCAGCCCAAAAGGCTTTAGGAGGAAATGTCCAAGGATCTCGTCCTTGGAGGGCTTGGTCCATCCACATGGCAACAGCCGGAGTCATTGTGATCTAGGTTGTTGTTTTTTAGAAGGTGTAGGTGGGGTTGCTCGAATTGCACGAGATGAGCGCTCGCATTCATGTCCAACATTGGAATGTCCTCCAATAGTTAGTATCGTTGTTGTTTTTTACTGCGGGTTTCTTATTTTTCCCATAATGATACAGCTGTTCAACAGTCTTTGGTTTAACTGGAGTAATCTCAACAGTGATGGACTGCTCTCTTATTGCAGTAAAATGAAGCAGTTTAAGGCCCTACTCCAGGGCCATCAGTAATCAATTTAATGACTCTGATAAACCTAACATCGGTATAAATTTTTGAAATAATATTCGACCAAGATTTTTAGTCAGAATATCTGCAGGATTTTCAGATCCTTTGATGAATCGTAATTCAATCTCTTTGTTATCTATGAGTTTTCGTATATGATGATATTTGATATCAATATGTTTGGAACATTTTTCAGTAACGGATTATTTGCAATAAATAGAGATCCCATATTGTCACCATATATTGGTGCAATTTTTATGGGAAAATGGATTTCTGTAAGAATAGATCTAATCCATTTGTTCTCTCTAGCACAGTCAGATAAGGCCATATATTCTGCCTCTGTTGACGATAGTGCCACTGTTTTCTGTTTCCTAGACGTCCAAGATACTACTCCTCCTGATAAAAGAGTAAAGAATCCAGATGTGGAATGACAATCATTTTTATCTGAAGCCCAATCTGAGTCTGTATAACTCATTAAGCCAGATCTTAATGATCCATCGTATTTTATGCAGAGATCTATTGATTTGGCTAAATATCTAGCCATTCCTATTGCATGTTTTAGATGATCTGATGACAGATTTGCTGAAAATTGCGACATTTTTATTACAGCAAAACAAATGTCTGGTCTTGTTCCAATCATCAGATATAGGTAATGAACCAATAACTGATTGATATTGAGATCTAATCGTATGATCTAATGTTTGATCATTTTTAATTGGTTCATATCCAGTAGGAAGAGGAGTATTTGTATGAGTAGCGTCGCTCATTCCTAGTCTCTGGATTATTTTATGCAAATAGGGTTTTTGATCGATGGTAATGATATTTCCATTTTTCTTTATTTGAAATGATAAGAAATTTTTTGATTGACCATCAATGAGATCTCCTAAATCTTTAGATTCCCATCTATTCATAAACTCCTGCTTTTTACGCAATGTTATGATTTTGTTGGATCCCAAAAACATTGAGTCATCGACATAGATAATTGCTATGACTATGTTGGTTCCTTGTTTAAAAATAAATACACCTGCATCAGAATGTATTCGTATGAAGCCCATTTTTTCCATTGATTCGTCTAATGATTTCCACCAAGCTAATGAAGCTTGTTTTAATCCATAAAGTGCACGATGTAATCGATATACCATGCTTTTCTTATCTTTATTGATAAAACCAGGTGGTTGTTTCATATATATTTCTTCATCCAGTTTTCTGTATAGGAAAGCAGCAGTCACATCTAGAAATGATATATATAGATTTTCTAGTGCTGCAAGTGCAAGTATGAGACGACATGTCTCATATCTTACTACTGGTGAAAAAATTTCATCGTAATCAATGCCATCTATTTGGGAAAAACCCTGGGCAACTAGACGAGCTTTTTTACGTCCATCGTCTTTTTGGACATAAACCCATCTACAACCTATAGCCTTTCGACCTTCAGGGAGATGTTGTAGATTTATTATAATGCCTCTTTTAATGAGCATATCCCATTCTTTTTGTTCAGCGTTAATCCAATCTTGTTGTTTGCTGACTGGTAAGCGAAATATTTCGTGATGATGTTCAGGTACAGTGTTAGGACGAATCCCACACAACCACAGGTCTCACAAAGGGGGAGAGAGAAACGGAGTAGTATTGACACAGTAGACCAGTAAGCTGGGTAAGAGCAAACTATCTAGAGTCTTAGGACTCCTACCTACGGATACGCCCTCCTTATATACCTTTGGTCCTGGTCTGTGCGCACAGACTACACTGCCTCCAAGGCTGTGTACGCGCAGCAACAGCCTAGACCTCTCCATAGCCAGACTCGCCCGGACCCCTATGCCTAGACCTTCGTACAGCCACCCATGGCTTACCTAACCGGTCCTTCCATAACGGATTCCCCCAAGCCCCTATGCGTATTGGTATCCTTCCAAGCGTCCGTAGGCCTCCAGATAAAATATAGAAAAATAGTAGAAAATACGAGAAAATGTCCAGTATCGTAACATGACCCCCTCCTTAAGGCTTCACGTCCCGGGAAGCCACGCGTGTCGTAAAAATTATTCCAAGTTCCTAACGAACTCATGCCGCACGTCTTCTTCGGCATAGATGTTGCGCCGGTCGCCTTTCCAACGCTGCCAATTTCGTTTGAGCTTTTCGAGGTATTCGCGCTCAAACTTGCCATCCTCCCACCCATATAGCCGCTTTGCTATAGGGATCGCCGTATGATTCTGCCATTTCCGGAAACTAGCGCTAATGTCGCGCACGTTGACCATCCGCCTGGGAGCACTAGGGTTCGCTTTATGGAATTTTTGCACTTCCTTCTTTGCGTTGCCCAGGTTTTCCGCCAGTTCCCATGTTGACTCCTCAACTGGATAATTTCTCCATTTGACGAGATACTCTAAACGTCCACCGCCACGCCCACTGACGCGGCTGTCCATTACTTCCTCTACTTCGTACTCATCGTCCTGTGACTCCTCCACCATTTGCGCTTCTTTGCGTGATGCCGCTTTTTCCTTCTGACCAGGAAATACCGGTTCTTTGTATGGTTTCAGGTGGATCTCGTTAAATACGTTGTAGATTTTCCAGGACGCTGGAATCTTCAACTGGGAGGTCTTTACACTTAGCCACATATCCTGGCGGACTCCGATCGGAGTCTGATCGGAGTCTGGTCGGAGTCTGGTCGGAGTCTGGTCGGACTGTCTAGGACTTGAGGTCAGTGTGACACATTTCCATCTCATGTCTGATCGGAGTCTGATCAGACTCTGGTCGGACTCTGGTCGGATTCTAGGAGTCCGATAGGAGTCTGAGCTCGGAGTCCTCGGACTTCTGATTTTTTGGGTATTTTTTGGGTATTGTTCCACATTTATCTGATATTTTTTCAATCATAAGCAAAATCAACCAATGAAAAGTGCTGTACATACCATGAATCAAACTCTCAGTCATGCATAAGTGTGACATGAGCCAAATAAACTGCTGTGCTATGCAGCCAGTTGGAATGTGGCTACCTAACAGCACTATAGGCATTACATTGCCACCTGCCTGTTTTGGACTAGTTGTGGATGGTATAGTGATGGGACCAAATGTATGTATAGCACTTGCACAACATGTGAGCATCACTGATTGTTTTTCAGCATTGTGCATATGATAAGTGTGAAGATATGGACTGTGCAAGACAAAAGCTGACAGGAACACTGGCATGCTTGCAACATCAAGAGCAATGGAGAAGACTTGCTGAGAGTCATTCACAGCAGGCACTGAGAGGTGCAAAGAGAGCATTGAGGCATCCTGGAGAGAACCTGCCTTGGCTTCCACAGGTCCAACAGAATCAACAGCCTCATGATCAGGCTACTCCTGTGAGACAACAGCAGAAGAATTACTTTAATTCTCCAAGGTTTTATTGTGTTGAGACTGTATGTGCACCATGTGGAGTGGTCATTGCATGGACCAAGTTTGCCAAATCAGAGTCACCAACATGAATACTGGATTACCTGGAAGAGATTTACCCAACAGAAGAGTCCAGACCATCATATGTGTGCATAGACAAGGCATGTATTCTGTTGAGATCATGCATTAGTAGGGGTCAATGGGACATATAGAAGAATACCACGCATTTCATTGTTGACTTGTACCATTACAAGAATCACAGCAAGAATGATATGCTATGCCAAACATGGTGCAATCCTGCACCACTTGATGGTTCAGCACCAAATCTTGTTGTTTCTGGAAGGGACAAGCATGGCCAGCTTTATTATAAGCATGCCTTCAATACACAGGCATGTGAGCAATTGAATGCTTGGATAGGGGGTTTGAGTCAATTTTGAAGAGAATGGTGCCAGCTAACTTTAACTGGTTAATGCATACCATGCTATTTTATCACACAAGGAATGTGATTGAGAAGCAGAAGCAGGGTGAGAAAAGTGTGGAGAGAGAGGATAGTGATAGTGAAAATGAGTGATTGAGTTGTAACATACATACTTTGTAACATTAATTAGGTTGTCAGTTGTTCTGATCAGACTGGGTAAATTTCTTCTCCACAAGTTAATTATTTAGTTTGTCAATCAGAGTCTGATTGGAGTCTGATTGGAGTCTGACCAGAGTCTGACCAGACAGGGCAAATTTCTTCTCTGCAGTTAATTATTCAGTTTGTCAGTCACAGTCCAATCAGAGTCTGACCGGAGTCTGATCGGAGTCTGACCGGAGTCTGACCGGAGTCTGATAAGACTATCTTAGTCTTAGACAGTCTGATCAGAGTCTGATCAGAGTCTGATCGGAGTCTGATCGGACTTGTCGGAGTCTGATCGGAGTCCAATAGGATATGTGGGGGAGTGTAAAGTACTGTCAACTGGTACGCCGATTGTCCTATTTTCTTTACGACCTCCAGGGGTCCCACAAATTTGCCGTCTAACTTTTTGGTGACGCGTAGAGTCGGGAGATTGGCAGTGCTTAAGTAGACCTTGTCACCTGTCTGGTACTGACGCGCCGGAGCTTTAGACTCGTCGTACTTGCGCTTCATTGTTTCCGCGGCTTTTTCAAGCGCAGCCGTCGCATTTGCATGAATCCCTTCGACTTGTTTTGCTAAGTCCTCCACTGCGACCACTTTAGGAATGTAGGTCGGATTCAACCCCTTGTACGGATGTCGCCCGTAATTCATAAAAAAGGGAGAGTACCCTGTTGCCGAATGTACTCGATCGTTGTGGCAAAATTGCGCCACTGCCAGCCAATCGCTCCAATTATTCTGCCGGTGATTTACGAACATTGTGAGGAACTCCTTGACCGTCTGATTGACGCGTTCCGTCTGTCCGTCCGTTTGCGGGTGATACGCTGTAGAGCGGTTTGCCTTAATTCCCAGCATTCCATATAAGTCGTCCATGAATTTGGACACAAACTGCGGTCCACGGTCACTGATGACCTTTTTTGGCAATCCGTGTTCCCTGAATACGTTGTCCCGAAACAGCGTGGCAATTCCTTGTGATGTAACGGTGGATGTGGTTGGCAGGAAATATGACTTTTTCGTGAATCGATCCACAACAACCAAAATCATATCATTTCCTTTTGATTCCGGGAGTGGCCCAATTAGATCCATGGATACAATTTCCCAAGGCGCCTCCGGTACTTCATTCGGATGCAACGGTGCCGCTCTAGCTTGTCTATCGGGTTTAACTTTCTGGCAGGTTTCACATCCAGCAATGTAGTTCTGGATGTCTTTTCGCATCTGAGGCCACCAAAAATCCCTTGTTACCAATTCGACCGTTTTGTCTATTCCTGGATGTCCCCAGGAGTGATAAATCGCCAGTAACGACTCTCGCGTATGTATATTTGCAGGCACATAAATTCGCCCTTTCCATTCCACTAACCCATTGGCAATCTTAAAGTCCTCATTATTGTTGTCCAGCCCTTTCCGCACTTGAGTCTCCCATTGCCGGTTAGGAATCTTCTGGATGTCTTTAATGATGTCCTCAATTGCCCTGTCGTCGTCATAGACCCTTACAAAAAGATCGTCTTTGAGCAGAACCACTCCTTCATTGTCTGGACCTCCTGGGTGATGGTCGGCTCGTCGTGACAGAATGTCCGCCTTGGAATTGGACTTTCCTGAGCGATGCTTAATGACGAAATTGTATTCTTGTAAATCCGTGACCCATCGCGCTTGTCGCCGGTTAAGATTTTGTGGTTTTCGGAAGTACGTCAGGTTTTGATGATCCGTTAATACCTCGACAATTTCCTTGGCACTTTTAAGGTAATGCGACCATTCATAAAATGCGTGCATTACAGCTAGCATCTCTTTATCGTAGATCTCGTAATTCCGCTCAGCGTCATTTAAGGCTTTTGAAATAAATGCGACCGGTCTCCAGGAGTCATCTTTTCCTTGCTGAGACAAAATTCCACCAATTGCAAAATCCGATGCATCCACTTCAATTCGAAATTGACCTTCATCGTCTGGAATCTTGAGTACAACCTCCCTCACCACAAGGTCTTTCAGTCCCTGAAAGGCAGTGTCTTGTAATTCGGTCCAAAGCCAGTCATCCTTTCCAGTCAACTTTGTCAACGGCTTTGCTGTTGACGCAAATCCTTCCACAAAACGCCGGTAAAAGTTTACGAATCCCAAAAACTGCTGTAACTCCCGTTTACAGGTGGGCGTCGGCCATTCTGCAATCGCCTGTACCTTGCCTTTTTCCATCCGAATGGAATCCTCACTAATGACAAGTCCCAGGAAATCGATTTCTGGGCGATCGAACCAACATTTCTCCGGCTTTAATGACAGTTTGTGGTTTTCCAATTTTGCTAGGATACGATTGACATGTTTTGTGTGTTCTTCCTGTGTCAATGAGAACACCAAGATATCATCCATGTAAATGACCACCCATCCTTCCGCGACTTCTTGTCGGAATATGTCATTCATCATAGTTTGAAAAGTTGCCGGGGAATTTGTTAAACCGAAAAACATGACCAATGGCTCGAAAAGTCCCCTGTTTGTCCTAAATGCCGCTTTCCACTCATCGCCTTGCTTAATTCGGACATTGTTGTATCCCCAACGGATATCCATTTTAGAGAATATCTTGGCTTTAGACAACTTGTCCACCAGTTCACCAATGAGTGGTAAGGGATAGCGGTTTTTTATTGTCATTTCATTTAATCGTCGGTAGTCTTGTACCGGTCGTAATTTACCATCCTTTTTCTTTACAAAGAAGAAGGGAGATGCCATGGGTGATTTACTGGGTTGAATTCGTCCTGACTCCAAGTTTTCTTTCAGGAACTTGTCCAACTGCGCCTGTTCATCTCAATTGAGTGGATAGATTTTACAATCTACTGGTTTAGCTCCGGGTATCAATTCTATGGCATGATCCCATGGCCGTCGTGGTGGTAATTCGTCAAAGGTCTCCTTTTCAAAGACCTTTCGGTGTTCCAAGTAGTGCTTAGGCACTACTTCCTCTAAAGTGCGCTTTTGGGCGGCTTCTGATTCCTTAGCGGCTATATTAGTTGCTACCGAGCGTAGTCGTAGCTCCGGTTCTCCAATATCAATGGCCAATAATCGTTCGCCTTCCTGTAATTGTTCCATGGGGTCTGATTCATCTTCCGGTTCTTCTACTTGAGATGCTGTCCAACAAGTTCCTGGACATCGCGTGAACCTTACTTCCTTTTGTTTCCAGTCGATGGCCGGATTATGGTGCTTCAGCCAATCGTGACCTAGGAACAGATCTGTCTTCCCCAAACGCGCCACACTGCATTCGATTATTTCTTCATGATCCCCAATTCGCAGCTTGAATTGTGTCATGTATTCAATGCTTCCCATTGCGTTCCGGGATCCGTCCGCATTGTAGACTGGTAGTGGTTTTATCAACCGCCGTTTGTTTAATTTGTGTCGTTCCACAAATTCCTCATTAACACAGGAGCCCGTACACCCTGAATCAACTAATGCTAATACATTAATTGTTTCGCCCGTGTCCATGGTTGTTAACACACAGTGCAGATCTATTTCCTGCTTGCCTGTTGCGTGTACCAACTGCTGACGCAATTGTGTCAGGTTCCACAGCGCTTCCTGTTCCGATAGTTTATTGAGGTCATTTACCAACTTGGCATTGACCTCGTTGACTCGTTTAGTCGGTACCCATTCTTTTAAGCAACGAACTGCAGTTTCATTGTTTTCCTGCCAAATCCGTCTTAACACCCACCCAGGGGTCCATGGAGTCAACCGATTCGTTTTTACGCTCACACTCAAGTTTCGTATCCGGTGAATGAGAGGAGAACATTCATATAATAATTCTGGTAATTGTACACAAGAATCATTGTCCGATACAGAAACTTTATTAGCCAGCAGCGCGGAGCGCGTGCCTACTGGCTGTCGCCAAAACCCTTCTCTTTACCCCATTCCTTCCATTGCTCCTCCGTGAGCTCCTCGATCTTTATTTCCCTAACACGGCCTTTTCCTTTTTCGGCCCATGTATGTTTCTTCGGTTCTTTGCATTCCCTTGCAAAGTGTCCCTTCTTTCCGCAATTGTAACATGCACCCGGTGCACGTTTGACTTTATCCACATCCATAGCATTGGAGTCATGAGTAGATGTTGACGCCTGGGCCGGTTTATAGGTTCGCGTCGTTGGTTGAGGTTTTTGATAATCCTCTTTAAATGGCGTCTTTTTCTGTCGATCGCCATACGCGTCCCGAGCCCTTCGATATGCGCGTGCCAACTCCGTGACCCTTTCCATTATACGTTCTAGTGTATCACCGGCATCAAGATCTCCTACTCGGATTAATTCAAATCCTAAGTTTGGGTTTAGTCCTTTCTGGAAATGGTCTTTAGCGGCACTGGCATTCCATCCTGTCAGCGGTAACAAGGCTTTGAATTCGATGATGTAATCTTCAACAGCCCGACTTCCTTGTTGTAGTTTCTGGATCTGTTCGACTGCGTGTTCCCGCGTTTCTTTCGACATGAAGAAATCATGCATCTGTCGTTTCAGATCTGCCCATCCCAAAAAGGGTGGTTTCATGCTTTGGGGATTTCTTTGATAGTGAGCGGCTACTCCTATCGAGGCAGGAACAAAGTGTCCCTCTCTTCGTTCCTGATAGGTCAATCTCGATGACCATCCTTCTTCTGCTACTTTTTGATTGAAGTCGGTGTCGCTATCAATCTGCTCTTTTAATTTGACCGCCGCCCAGGTTCCGGCCCGATCTCCCTTTCCTTTCCTAATTCGTCCCAGCGTAATGTAGATACGCCTGCCATAGTCCGTTTCGTGTGCTAATTCAAAATATACGTCCATGGCTCGGCACCACGCATCTACTTGCGCTGGGTCACCTTCATAGTGATCCGGTAACTCCAATTTCACCAACGATCGACTAGGTGGAGGGGGTCTGGTGTTTTGATATTCAGTTACGGCTTGTTGCACCAAGTTTCCCATGTGCGCGGCCATTTGCGTAGTTCCCTCCGTCCATTCTTGGATGGCTTCATCCTGCTCAGCTACTTGTTGCGGAGTGGCTCCTCCTGCTACTGTTAACAGTTCCAGTCTTGGATTGGCATTCGGTCCGAAGTAATAATTGTACTGATTTATTGCCGCATGCAAATATGCGGTCATCGTATTTGTCCAACCAAACCCGATTTCTACATGTCCGAGATCTCCATTGACGATTGCCTGGATCATCGGCCATCCATTCGTTCCACTGACACTGGTTCGCACATGGAACCCAACCCACTTGTTGTGACGTACAACTTTGAACTTGACAAGTTGTTCTGATCGATAGGTTGGATCAATTTGATTTACCCAATGAGCCGTAGGGAATGCTGGCCATTCGAACCGATTCCATAATTCCTCTTTAAACAGGGCCAAGTAACAGTAACGGGTATCGCCGGTGTTACGCGATCGAAGATTTTAACCACTGTCTGTACTTGCTGTTGGAATCGCCGGTTTGGGTGATTACCTGGGAGATTGAATCTAATTCGGCGAATCTCCCGACTCAAGAACCGTGTCAGGTTATCGTTCCTTGACGCACCCACGGTGTATTGTCCAAACCCATTGCCCTGCAACCGGTACATTTCTTCCCAGCCGTGCATTCCATGTTCCCGTTTAGACACATGGATTCGCTCGAGTTCCGGCATCATTGTAGTTTCAATGATAGCTGTGCTTTCTCTATATGCCGGCTGCCAGGACAAGATTTTGTCCACCGTGGGGAATGCAGGCCAGTTAAAGGCGTCCCAATACCTATGTTTGATCAGGATCAGGTAGCAGTAACCAGGAATTCGATTATGCAACATCGCTGTTCGTGGCCTTTTGAAGTACCGGTCGGCGCCAGCGTCCCACTCAATTGCTCCCATATGTTTACGGTCATGACCGGACTGTACTAGCGACGTAATCATGTCCCAGCCCTTAGGTCCTTTGGGGACTCGCTCGATATGGTAGCAGTCGTTATATCCATATGTACATCGGATATTCACACGACCGTGGGTGTTGCGAAGGTTATAGTCCCACGAGTTGATCTCTTGGATCTGAGGAAATGCCGGCCATTCGTACATGTCCCAAAACTGGTTTTTTATTGAGATAACAATATCCGGGTACATCCGGATGTAACGCGTGCTTCGTGTGAGCAGGACGAAGGTACGGATAAGGAATCGCTATTTCCTTCTCAACTTCTCGCTTCCAGTTGTTGATCGTCCTTTGTTTCTCCTCATTGAACCCCTGTTTGGGTTCAGGATCTGCGGATTCCCAATCCGCTGCACAAGGGATGGTACCGTTGTACCAGTTGGCGTCTGCCCCTGCGGTTCTGGTTAGCGACTTGCTAGGTCCAGATTTGATAGTTACCGCTTGGGCGTATGATATGGGCGCTGACGTTGAGCGCGCTGTTGATGGTTGTCCTGCTACCCAGGACGAAATTGTGGAGGCTCGTGCCTTCCCTTTTTTGGATTCCTTTTTGAACAGGTACATGTAACAGTACCCGCTCCTTCACCAGGGTTTCTCCCCTTGGATGTCCGTAACGGGAGCGCTTGGTAATTTTGGACGAACCAGGGTATTAACTCAGTCCTCCGTGTATGCGAGATCTTCCCCAACGAGTTTGAGGAAGTCGGCGAGTCCCAGCAGGGGTGAAGTGCCAGGATCGTTCTTCATGACGAGTGGTGATACCAGGTATGGTGTGTTGTATCGTGTAGGCATGTCCTTCCGCTTTAGGCGTGCCTTCATGTAAGGATCGGGTCGTTTCCCATCCAACCGTTCCTGGTTTGCGATCTCCGTGGTCGCCTTATTATAGCTACGGGTTTTGATGTTCCCGTTTTCGGCATGCATGAGCCGATTCCTTTCTTTGGCTGACAAGACCAATCTGTTATGTCGCAATGTGATGACGTTCCAGCCCATTAATAAGAGCTGGATGTTCGACGGCGTGTCGAACAGTCATTGGCGGATCTCTGAGTCAGGATCCATATCATGTAGCAGCCCCTCCAGGGTCTGCCTGTCCTTCTCCATCTGGGCGAGCTCCTTCTCGACCCGTTTCTGATACCGGAGTTCTTCCCGGCGTTGCTTGAGAAGCTCTTCCCAAGCGTCCTCCTGAATTCGGAGAGCCTCCTGTTCCTGCTGCCACAGCTGGAACCTGTACTGACGTTGTTGGAGTCGTCACTCCTGGTGTTGCACTTTGCGCCAAACGTAGTAAGCCCTAACGTGGGCGTCACGCTGCCTGTTGTCGACAAGAACTGTGGTCGACCGAGTGATTTCTTCTGCGCACTCCTGCGCCCATTCGATTCCAAATCGTTTTCCGACCTGCACGAGAGTGAGGCCGGCGCGGGGGATGATGTAGTTGAAAAATGAAGCCATAGTTGCTTCCCTGATGTCGCCTTAGACCTTTTTAAGTAAAAAAGGCTGTTGACTCTTCTTCAATACTCGCACGTCCTAATGCGAATATTCTATGATGCGGTCAATAACGCACCCGCACTCAATTCTTGGATTTAGTTCCACCAAATGACCTAATAGCGTGGTGCCTGGGGCTTCACTCGAGTGTCCTTGTGCTCAGATCGTTAGATCCGATACGTGATTGGTATCT
Organism: Amanita subjunquillea; assembly: GCA_020011035.1. Lineage (NCBI taxonomy): Eukaryota > Fungi > Basidiomycota > Agaricomycetes > Agaricales > Amanitaceae > Amanita > Amanita subjunquillea. The sequence goes on from JAEBUT010000067.1 coordinate 48,046, forward strand.
CGAGACTGTTCTCCTTGCTACACGGCACGCTACTAGACTGCTTTCGCTCGTTCCTGAGCTTTTCCGAGACAAACGGTTTAGTCTGTTGACCAGTGCCTGCCCGCACTTTCAATCACACAGATCTAATCTCGTCCGAATGCCTTTTGTCGCCAGTAACCTTTCGGTAGTAGTCCCTGATGACGATCAAGGAGACTATCTGCTGTCGACGTCGTAGGTGATCCTCGAGAGCGGCTCAGTAGTCACGTGGTGTAACGTGTACCGAGGTCCGTCGCGCAGGTTTGAGGGAACTCGTCGAGGACGCGCACGACAGCGAGCAAGAGATGCCCGAGGTGGTTGTCAACGACGGCGAGAGGTGTGGTAGTAAAGACTCTAGATTATGTTAGGACGAATCCCACACAACCACAGGTCTCACAAAGGGGGAGAGAGAAACGGAGTAGTATTGACACAGTAGACCAGTAAGCTGGGTAAGAGCAAACTATCTAGAGTCTTAGGACTCCTACCTACGGATACGCCCTCCTTATATACCTTTGGTCCTGGTCTGTGCGCACAGACTACACTGCCTCCAAGGCTGTGTACGCGCAGCAACAGCCTAGACCTCTCCATAGCCAGACTCGCCCGGACCCCTATGCCTAGACCTTCGTACAGCCACCCATGGCTTACCTAACCGGTCCTTCCATAACGGATTCCCCCAAGCCCCTATGCGTATTGGTATCCTTCCAAGCGTCCGTAGGCCTCCAGATAAAATATAGAAAAATAGTAGAAAATACGAGAAAATGTCCAGTATCGTAACAAGTGGGGGGGGGACCATGAAGTACTCCAAAGAAGCTGCAGCTTGACAACGGCAAAGAGTTGGTGAATGACAGGTTGTGGAAATGGGTAAATGAGAAGGGTATGGTTCTGGAACCTTCTGCCCCTTACTCACCTTCCCAAAACAGAGTCGCTGAACAGTTCAATCACACAGTTGTGGAAATGGTGTGCAGCATGATGCAAGCTAAAAATATGCCACCTTCCTTATGGGAACCTGCCATTTCACACGCTTCCTACCTCCAGAACCGCTCTCCAACTTGTGCACTATGTAACAAAACCCCATTCGAGGCATGGACAGGGACCAAACCTGATGTATCACACCTACAGGAGTTTGGGTGTGATGTCTGGGTGTTGGATTTTTGTCAAGTGCACAACCAGTCGCTTAGCCAGCATACCAGGACTGCATACCAAGGGGGAGCCGGAAACTGTCACAACAATTTTGGTGCACACACCACAACAACAACAAGATCATCATGATCAATGTATTCTGGTCACCAACCACACTGACTCCACAATGCCCATAACAACTCCTGCTGCACTGCCACAATCAGATACATCAACAGACAATCCCTCAGCACCTGCTGTACCATCAGGTCATAAACCGCTTATGATTAAAATACTGGCATGCCCACCAAATCCACCATTTACACCATGCCCCCAATGCCCTAACAAGCTAGACTGCAACTACAAGTTGCTGAACAACCCAGCGTCACACAAACCTGCCAAACACTTCACTGACCAAGCACATCAGATCATCAATCATGATGATCTGACCAACACAGATGACAAATACAACAGGGTATATGCCAATGATTTATGGGACATTGCCTTCATGACAAATTCGATGACCCTGCCCAAAAATGTCGACAAAGCGTTAGAGAGTGAGGACAGGGAGGAGTGGATTAAGGCAATGGACAAAGAACTAAGTATGATGGACAAGATGGGGGACCTGGAGGTTAGAAGATTTGCTGGAGGGACAGAAAGCTGTAGGGAGCAAATGGGTATTCACAAGGAAGACCAATGAATATGGAAACATGATACAGTTCAAGGCTCAACTAGTCACCCAGGGGTTTACAAAACAGCTGGGATACAATTATGAGGACCTCAACACATATGCGCTGGTCATGTGCTACAAAAGCCTCCGACTAATATTAGCAGCCGCAGCGCTCAACAGATGGCACCTCACACAGTACAACATTAAGAACGCATATCTCAATGGCATTCTGCAAGAGGAAATTTACATGAAGCAACCCCCTGGATTTGACGATGGAACAAGCCAATACTGTCACCTACTACAATTGTTATATGGACTCAAACAAGCAGGAAACATTTGGAACAATACACTCACCACCACTCTACTTGAATTATCATTCTGGCAACTACACACTAACTACTGTGTTTTTATTTGATGGAGCAGCAGTATGTTCACACTCCTGCTTATTTGGGTTGATGATATCATTGCTGTCACTAATGCGAAAGAGGAAATTGATCAGATTGCTTCTGACCTGAAAAGGAAATTCGAGATCAAGAGTCTTGGCATCCCAAAATATCTACTTGGTATTCAGATCAATTACCATCAGGGCGCTTGTATACTGTTCCTATCTCAGACACACTACATTGATCAGGTCCTCACAGAGTTAGGACTACAAGACTGCAATCCTGTATCAACCCCCATTGACACTAACATCGAACTCAACTACCATGAAGGGGATGACAACAATTGATCTGATCAGGCAACATATGCTTATTCAGCATTGATTGGCAAATTACTCTGTTTGGTGGCAATCACTAGAGCTGACATTATGTTTGTGGCCACTTGACTTGGACAATTTGTGTGCAACCCAAAGGCACGCCACTGGTCAGCTGTTAAACGAGTTTTCCGTTACTTGAAAGGGACAAAAGGTTTTAGGATGGAGTATGGGAGGAGGAGGATGACAGATGAGCATGACCCAATTTTCTATTGTGATGCTGATTGGGCTTCCCAGGCAAGTCAAAAATCAACTAGCGGTGATGAACCTGGGGCTCATGCATGCCAGAGATAGGGGTATTGGTAAGCAAGTCACAATAGATAGTAGTCATTTGTCACATAGTCACAGAATAATATACCTTCCCTCCCCTGTAATTGTTTGTTTTCCACTCGGTTTTTGGCTGGTTCCCCCCCTTTCCCTCTCGTTTGGGGGCTCCCTCCATTGTAAACGCTGTCACAGACACTGTCGTTACACAGCACGAGTGCTGAATCGACACCAGACACCCTTGGGGTGGCGGGAATCTTCCAGAACCTGCACAACAACAACCTCCCCCCAACTGGCCTGTTCTCCTGCAGTGCTGGGGGTAGGCCCATCAGCGGCTATGTCATCATGTATGCCAGAGGAGTCATTGCATGGAGTTCCAAGAAGCAGAGTGTCATTGCGCTCTTGATGGCTGAGGCAGAATATATTGCTGCTGTTCATGTCACTTGTGAAGCACTATGGATTCAGACTCTTTTTAGGGAACTCGGGTTCTCTACCAGAATCCCGGTTATTTACAGTGACAACCAGGCAGCGATCACCATTGCACATCACCCAGAGTTTCATGCTTGCATGAAACACCTCAACATCAGCCTACATTTTATTTGCAACCATGTCTCTGCTGGATGGATCAAAATATGCTACTTTGTGAACTTCTACAAGCACCTCACCATGACAACTGCCCCGCCACTCACCATCACCCACCTCGCCTCCCCATGCCTGTGCCTTCACCCATGCCCATGCCCACACCCTTGCCTCCCCATGCCTGTGCCTTTGCCCATGCCCATGCCCATGCCCACACCCTCCTTTCCTCCCCATGCCTGTGCCCTCACCCACACCCATGCCCTCCTCACCCAGCACCTCACCATGACAACTGCCTGCCACTCACCATCACCCACCTCAACCAACTGGCCCCCCATTCCCACTGACCTGCACTCCTTCCTGCTGACCTCTGTCCATTTCCTATTATTTATTTAACATAATTTTTGTATTATTGTGTATTATTGTTATTTTCACATAAGTTGATGAGAGAAAAAAAGCACACCAGAAAGACATTGGCATAGCTTACTGAGTTTTGGGTAACATAATATAGTGCATTAGAACCAGAATAAAGAGTACTTTTTACCTGTAATGGACCAAACATACAAAAGTCAAGTTTCAGAGATTTCAGCTATACCCTGCATCTTTTAAAATCCCCAAAAATCCATTCTCATGTAGCTGGAGTGCTATAGACAAAAAGTACTCATTATTCCAGTTCTAATGCACATTATTTTACCCAAAACTCAGGGGGTTATGCCAATTCCTTTCTGGTGTGCATTTTTTCAATTTTTTTTTGAACACATCAACTTATGTGAAAACAACAATAAATTAAATTAAATTTTATTTATTTGTAATTTTTATTGCTGTCACATCCTGGTTGGACTTCTGAACTCTGTGCCAGGTGAACAGTACTTTACACTCCCCCCCCCTTTCCGTGTGGAATCCGCGGATTCCTTGTGGATTCCATGTGGAATGGGGTGTCATTACATTAAAATGTAATAAATGACTTGGCTTACATAAGCATTCCGTGCGGAATCCACAAGGAATATGCATGGAATGATTCCATGTGGAATCTATTACAACAACAAGTAACAAATAAATGTTTATGACTAACTACAAAACAGTCTGTGACAGGAGGAGTCTAGACCAAGTTTCATTTCATTTATATAGGTACATTTTGTTACAATAATCAGATCATTACAGTCAATTGTTTGTTACTATCAATCATCACAGCCAACTACCCACTACTATCACCATCACCACTACTCACTATCATTACTGTCAGATTCACTACTTTCAGTATAATTCTGCATGTTTTCCTGCCTTTGCAAAACCTTGACAGTATGATAGGATATCATTGTGTGCAGGAACCAATCAAAATTTTCAGGTGTCATCCTCCTTAGCATTGATTCAAATCCACCTAGCCATGCATTTAATTGCTCACAAGCCTGAGTATTAAATGCATGCCTCTGATAGGGCTCTCCATTATTATTGGTACCTGTGACAACTAGGTTTGGTGCTAAACCATTTGATGGGGATGGGTTGCACCATTTGCAGCAAAGAGCATCTGTTGCACGATGGTTTGTGTAGTGATATGAGTCAACAATAAACCTGCTTGTCTGTCTCCATCTCTCCCAACTGTCATTGGCAATACTAGATCGCAACACAAGGCAAGCCTTATCAATACAAATATAGTCTGGTCTTGAGTCATCACTTGGATACACATGTTCTAAGAAGTCCAAGATATTGGTTGGTGACTCAGACTTTGCAAATTTGGCCCATGCCACAACAACCCCACATGGAGTACATATGGTTTCAACACAGTAGTATCTAGATGGCACAAAGGCATCTTTGTTGCTACTTGTGCCAGTTTCCACATCATGTGGCTGTTGCACCTGTTGATTGGCTTGCATCCATGGCCAAGTATCATCTGACCGCCTAATTGCCCTTTTATATCCATCCAGGTTCCTCTGCCTGTGGTTTCTCATATATCTGTCCCACTTTCCCTGGTGATGCTGACAGGCCAAAGTGCCCTGGACCTTCATGTTTGAGCAGTTAGCAACATGACACACTGCTCCATACATATCTTCATGTAATGCACAATATACTCCTCCACAAGCATTCAGCAACTTGGATGTGCAGTCTTTATATGCACATATTGTATGGCCCATTACAATTCCATCCAATACAACCATTTTTACTGGTGATGCACTTGCTTGGACTGCACCTCCAACACTCCTGTACTCCTGTGTGCATTCACTACAGGCATGCCCATTGGCTGCCCTAATCAAACCACCTTCTCCCAGTACTTGATAGGCTTCCTTTGTCACTTCATCAATGGCTAGATTGTCTCTCATACTCAAGTCAAGGTCAGACATGGACCCCATGAATCTTATTGACTCCTGGACAAAAGCATGCCATACTTGTCTGTGGCTCACTTTACCAGAGGATGTCACTTTATTGCTAAAGACATCATTCCAGAATGCTGTATATGCTGCAGTGGATGCATGAAAGTTATATACACCATTCATAACTGCAGATGTAAACTGTCGATCAACCCATAAATTGTGACCAATCTTTATGTATTTTGCTGAGTTGAGGTACACCCTATCATACTGGGTGGTTGATTTGAAGGTGTACGCTCATGATCTGCATAGTATGTTGTCTTGCAATGCTGACAATGCCCAGATAATACTTGCACATCTTCATAAACACCAAAGTCTTTGACTAAAGTGACCAAAGGTATGTCTCTTATCTTTGTAGACATAGGAAGAGAATGTGGTTTGCATGTATTTGTCTCACATACAACAGCTTCTGGACATATAACATGGATAGGTTGTATGTCTTTGTGTGAGATGGGCTTCAGCTTGCCAGTAAAATGACCTGACTTATTATATGGGTAAAGTTTGAGCAATTTGGCCAATTTATCAAGTTGCAATGCCACTGCCACTGTAATTTGCTCATCATCCATGTCCTGCTCATCAATTAGATAATTATTATCTTGTTCAAGCCTTTTCCTTAGTGGTCGTGCAAGGGCTTTTATCCATGAAGTGGCAGTTGTGGACCTTTCTTTCATAAACTTTTTTTTCTGCTGACGCCCATGCAGACTCAACAGCTGCACATTTTCTGTTATGCTGAACAAAATCACCAGGACACTTGTCAATGAAATTGATGAGCTAAAGTTCTGCTCAATAAAAGTGCTGAATGCCCTGAATGTTATGTCTGGGAATGGCCTCTCATTCACTGGAGCTGCAGAGACCAAGGGAATAAATAGTAGCATGGCCAGTATCCCCCATAATTCATGTAGACCTTGGAACATGAAAATCAACCTGCATAGTCTGAAAAGAAAGCCAATACTGTTACATTGAACTACAGAACTCTGTTCATTTACATATCTGCTTACATCTTTCCCTTGCTCCTAGTCAAGTGCTTCTTTGAGCTTAGGTCATCCTTCTTCTCTTTCTTCTTCTTCTTCTTCTTGTCATTCTCATCCTCCTTTGCTTTGCCCTTGCCCTTTGCTTTAGCCCTTTGATCCTTCTCATCCAACCAGTTCTTCAGGTCTTTGAAGGAATGTGAAGTTTTCTCTTCCCCCCAAATCTCAACATCTGGAAGTGCATCCTCCTCATCATTCAACCACTGTTGCATCTCAGGATACTTTGGAACTCTGCTAAATTGCTTCTTGAGATGCTCATGCCACATGGTTTTGCCAATAAACAACTCCACAATTTCTGTGTCAGATGGCTTTTTTATCTCCCATGCACCTGTAGTGGCCATACTTTCTGAGAGTGACAGGGCTCTAAGGCAGGCCTGATATTTTGAATAATATAAGCGCAGTCCTGCATCAGTCTTGCTAGCAGCATCCCTGAGCAAGTGGCTAGGGATGTTTAACAATGCCACAAGTTCCCTCTTGTAGCCAGAACCTGGCTGAACAGCAGGCTGAGAAAGTGCAGGAGCACCAGATGACTTGGCCTCAGAATCTGTGACCAAAGGTGTGAGTTCACTTTCATTCTCCTGAATAGAGTAATTTCAGTCACATTTCTATTTGAACATGAACAGTTACACACCAAGGCAACATAAAGGATATATGCCCCACTTTCTCTTTCCCAGGAAATTGGATCATTACCTTCCAATGCAACCTTGAAGCTGCCTTTGACACTCCAATCACCATCTTCATACACAAAGATCCTCTTACCTGTAAAACAAAGTGATTATGACAGGTAAAGGAAATGAATGAGCCACTTACTTTTGACAGGTGAATAGAGCTTTGCAAATTGAGTCAGGACTGGGGTCAGTGTTCCCTTCACCTTTACCCTTACTGTCATTTGAGCCTTCTTGGAAGAAGGATCATCTCCAAGACTGAAAACCTTGATTTTCCCATCCAATGATCCAATGTCACTTTGTAAAGCATCCTCAGCATCCCCAACATTAAAAACATTACCATGGGCCTTTCCACGAAAAAGGCCTCCTGTGGTGCGAGAAGCACCTTGAAGATCTGAAGGATTTGCCATGTGAGCTATAAATTAGCTATTGAATGATTTTAAGATAACTCACCTTCACCTTGACCAAATAAATTGGCAGGGGAACCCCATCAACCTTGTCAATGTAAAGAACATTATTAAAAGGCCAACATCATAAGAAATACCTCAAATCCCCCATTTCCACCATTATCCTCATTATCCTTCTCTGAGATAGTAACCTGAACCAAATTATGGCTGGATGTTGCTAATTTATACATAAAACATACCTGAGACAATCCAACTATGTTGGCTGCTTCTTCCTTCTCCTCAGGAGTATCAATCTGCCCAACTATGAATAAAGTCCTTATTTAACTGGATATGGCTGTCACCTTGGACTTTCCACTTTCTGCCTCACTTTCACTCTTCTCAGCACTCTTGCTCACCTCACTCTCCTCTTCTTTACTTGCACTGCTGCTGCTGGATTGCTCATACTCACTCCCGCTGCTTCCCTCATCTTCAGAAGGTAGGGCTTCAATTTGTTAGTGGAAGGTACTACTGACTTACACTAATAATAGTAATTACCTTGTATTTCTTGAGTACGTCGCACACATCCTGTTGACTGGCTTGGTTTGGTCTTCAAAAAAGCAACTGTTGCTGAACGTGGTCGCTCAGGTGGAGCAACAGTAATACCACTGCTTTCAAGGACTTGCAAGGCACTGGAGACATTAGTTACATTTAAATATTTCATAATAAATAAATAGATATATGATAAGTAGAGGGTACGTAGGCAGCAAGGGCAGTAGAGTGGTTGCATGGTGGGGCAACAGTTGACATAGGAGGGCAAGGAGGCATTTGGTGTTTGCGAGGTTGTGAGGGTGGGGCGATGGTTGACGTAGGAGGGCGAGGAGGCATTTGCAAGGGCGAGGCGGTGTTTGCGAGGGGGACGTGGTGTTTGCAAGGGCGACGTGGTGTTTGTGAGGTTGCGAGGGTGGGGTGATGGTTGATGTAGGAGGGCGAGGTGGCGTTTGTGTTTGCGAGGTTGCGAGGGCAGGGTGATGGTTGACGTAGGAGGGCGAGGCAGCGTTTGCGAGGTTGATGTAGGAGGGCGAGGCGGCGTTTGTGTTTGCGAGGTTGCAAGGGCAGGGCGATGGTTGACGTAGGAGGGCGAGGCGGCGTTTGCGAGATTGCGAGGGCGGGGCAAGGGTTGATGTAGGAGGGAAGGCGGCGCGACGTGGTGTTTGGGAGGGCGAGGCGGCGTTTGCGAGGTTGCGAGGGTGGGGTGATGGTTGACGTAGGAGGGCGAGGCGGCGTTTGTTGCGAGGTTGCGAGGGCAGGGCGATGGTTGACGTAGGAGGGCGAGGCGGCATTTGCGAGGTTGCAAGGGCGGGGCAAGGGTTGATGTAGGAGGGCGACGTGGCATTGGCGACGTGGTGTTTGCGAGGTTGCGAGGGTGGGGCGATGGTTGACGTAGGAGGGCGAGGAGGCATTTGCAAGGGCGAGGCGGTGTTTGCGAGGGGGATGTGGTGTTTGCAAGGGCGACGTGGTGTTTGTGAGGTTGCGAGGGTGGGGTGATGGTTGATGTAGGAGGGCGAGGTGGCGTTTGTGTTTGCGAGGTTGCGAGGGCAGGGTGATGGTTGACATAGGAGGGCGAGGCGGCGTTTGCGAGGTTGATGTAGGAGGGCGAGGCGGCGTTTGTGTTTGCGAGGTTGCAAGGGCAGGGCGATGGTTGACGTAGGAGGGCGAGGCGGCGTTTGCGAGATTGCGAGGGCGGGGCAAGGGTTGATGTAGGAGGGAAGGCGGCGCGACGTGGTGTTTGGGAGGGCGAGGCAGCGTTTGCGAGGTTGCGAGGGTGGGGTGATGGTTGACGTAGGAGGGCGAGGCGGCGTTTGTTGCGAGGTTGCAAGGGCAGGGCGATGGTTGATGTAGGAGGGCGAGGCGGCGTTTGTTGCGAGGTTGCAAGGGCAGGGCGATGGTTGATGTAGGAGGGCGAGGCGGCGTTTGCGAGATTGCGAGGGCGGGGCGACGGTTGGCATAGGAGGGTGGGGCGATGTTTGACATGGGAGGCGTTTGCGAGGTTGCGAGGGCGGGGTGACGATTGACGTAGGAGGGCGAGGCGGCGTTTGCGAGGTTGCGAGGGTGGGGCGACAGTTGACGTAGGAGGGCGACGGCGTCAGGTGGCAGTGGTGTGCAGTGGTGGCGAGGGCGGGGCAATGGTTGATGTAGGAGGGCGACGAGGTGTTTGCGAGGGCGAGGCAGTGTTTGCAAGGGCAAGGCGGCGTTTGCGAGGTCGTGACAGCAGGGCAACGGTTTCCGAGGGCGAGGCGGCATTTCCGAGATTGTGAAGGTGGGGCGACGGTTGACGTAGGAGGGCAAGGAGGTGTTTTCGTGAGGAAGGTTTGACAAGAAGGAGAAATTACTTACGCAGCGAGAGCGCCCCCACTTGTTTCAGCTCTAGAGGCAGTCTCGTCTTCACGAGTACGGGCAGCAGAGGTTTTTCTGCAAAAATGAGTGAGTTTGTTAGATAAAAAAGAAAGACCACGCACCGTATACCCTTGCCCTTCGATGCAACAGGCATCTCCTCTTCATCTCCATCCTTCCGCTGCTTCTTCGCAGCTCTCTTCTTTGCCAATCGGTCGGATGCTGCTGATATGGCCCGTTTTCTACCACTCCTCGACTTGGGTGGCGATATGGTGGTGATGCTGGGCTGCGACCGGGTGCGAGTCATGGCGACAGTGGGATTGAGCAGGGGTGTGACCTGTCACGGTGAACGTTATGTGAGGAGGCTGTGCGGAGTCCGCACGGAATATTCCGCATGGCCATTCCACGGAATTTCCGCGTTCCGTGCACATTCCATGCGGAATGGATGAGGAACAGACACGGAGCCACACTGCCAAATGCAGCACAAAGGTCAAATGCACGGAATGGTGCGGATTCCACACGGATTCCGCGCAGTATTGGGGGGGGAGTGTAAAGTACTCCAATTCATCATCATTTATCTTGCAAGCGGCTGCCCCTTGGACTCCGCCCACTCACTCTGTCCTTCATGACTATTGGCCGAGGTGACGCCTGGTACTCAGCAATTTGGTGCGTTACTAAAAATATCTAGATGCAGTGGTACTCTTTTATCTTTGTGGCTGCAATTATGTTGCCAAAGGTCACAACTCATATTCTGAATACAACTTCCCATGTGGCCGCTGCTGTACATAACCAGACTTCAACCCTCTGGAATGTTTTTCAACTCCAAACCAGATCAGGCCCTTCCACAGCAGGACCTACTACCATCTGTCCTTGGAATGGCAATGGTAGCTCAAGCCGCAGTGCTGGCCACAGTCCTGGCCCTGGTGGTGCTAAGCAAAACACAGGCAGTCGATTTTATGCAGGATTTACTGTGAGTCATTTGTTTGCAGCACGTATGTAAGTTGTAATGCCTTTCTAGGGACCTGTCTGCACAGTAACTCAGGCAAATGCTGTTACATCCCAGGATGGTAGTTTTATACAGCATGATGACAACCAAGAGGAACCCAGCTCTGCCCGACCTGTTGCACTTCAACCTATGAAGGGACATTGTATATGGAGGTCAAGTCAGTCAATGGGTCATCTGGAGAACCTGAGCATTTTGAAGACTGTCCAGATACATACTCGATTGTGCCATGCTTTTGCACAAGTGCCAAGTGGGAAAAATGATGTTGCAAAGTTGACAGGTACAACATCTGCACAGAAAACAGTTCAGCCTTCTCGTTGTCTTATTACTCACCAAAATTCAACATCATCACAGGCGTTGGACATTTCTCCTGATCCCACTGTTCCCTTCAGTCAACATTCAACCAACACCATTGATCCAGCAGCCATACCTCTTCCACGTTCTCCGATGACACCCACTGCAAGCCTATCTGCCTCGGAGCCCTTTAAGCCACAGACTTTACAGCATCCTTATCCCCCACAGCACTTACCTGGACAAAATGACATTGGCCACGTTCCCATGCATTTCTCAGATCATCCTACCCCAGCCTACCTTGCTCTCAAAGCTGCATGGGACACCACTGATCCAGCCATGGTCGCAGATGCAGTGCGTCACTTTTGTCAGATGACTGTGAATCCCAACATCCGCAAGTTCAATGTGGCCTTGGAAGCTCTCGTTGCTACGCGCAAGTGTGGCAAGCTGCTCACACTGATTATGGATACTTACAACAATATGATCAGGGCTTCTCTCATTCCCACAATAGACATGTACAGTTTCCTAATCCAAGCACTTATTGATTGCGATTCTGAGGTGCAAAAACTCATATTGGACAAGAGGAATTACAACTTTGAGCTTTCCAATCCAAAGCTACAGAAATTGCCTCCCAAAATAAAACTAAGCATTCACTAGAAGAGATTGTACCATCTCACTATCTATCTCATTGCAAGGTTTTTGAAAAAACCACTTTTGATGAATTACCACCACAACAACCATGGGATCATGCAATTGAATTGGTACCAGGATCAAATCAAGCTCTTTACAGTGCCCCACATAGTCCCACTGGACTCCCGGCCCAGTCCCAGGACTGGCTGGTGGCTGGCAAAACCCATTTTCACTGCCAAAAAAACCTGGGACTTGACCAGGACCCTACAGGGAGTCCTGGCCATGCCCAAGGTCCCAGGAGTCCTGGGGAGTCCCGTTGCTGAATGAGCCCAGCTATATATGCTGGGCTATTCAGTCACATGAATGGTCAAACATGCACATGATGCACTGTTGATTCAATGTGACGTGTCACATGTGATCTGTCACCTGCCCAACACACTGCTGATGCCCATTGCCTCCACCATCTACCTGTTACAGTTTTCTTTCTTTCATCTCCTTTGTTTGTCAAGCTCTTTCTGAGCCATCTTTATCTCATCATTGCTCATAAAACTGCACATTGCACAGCCAGGACACTATCTCCTTTTGCACATTTCCTTTCTTAGGTAGCCACAGCCCCATTCCCTTTATGGTTTCCTTTGCTCTTTAAACATATATAAACCCCATGTACAGTAGAGTAACTTCAGTTCCAACTTAGACAAGTTTTGCTCTCAACCTTGTTTGACTTCAGCACTCTTCTCTCTCATCATTCTTCAGACCTTTGTCATCATTTGACTTAGCATCCAGACTCTTTGTCCAGTGGCTGGGAGTGGACCGAGACTCTGCTTGTCACTGTCGACTTAGAACAAACCACAACAAGGGCATTGTCTGTAACACAAGTTGGAACTCAGGAACTGTTCAGTGCATCATCACTAGCCAGACACCATTGATACCAGAACCTCCCAGATCAGACCACCAAATGACTCTGTTTGTTACAGACAGAAGTACTACCTTAACCAAAGAGAAGTCTACTTTTCTACAACAAGCAAAGGGTGGTATTACATCTCAGGAACAAAGAAGAAGAACCAACTGGTTCCAGAAGAATTCTTCGAAGGAGAATATCAGGAAGGAGACCCTAATGACGAATTACCTGGAGAAACTTGGATTCACTGGTACAATGAAGAAAACGAGACAGAAAGAGTCAACAAGGATATAAGGTATTACTCCTTCTTTGCATTTGACAAACAAACAAAAACCAGGTGGAACAAATACAGAGAACAGCAACAGATTGAGCTGGATTTAGCCTTTGGAGACAAACCAAAGAAAGGAGAAAGCTTGAAACAAGGCACAGAAGCAAAACACAAACCTGGAACACAGGATAAGAGACCTGAAACACCAGAACCAAAACAGGAACAAGAAATGTCAGATGACAAGGAAACATCTTCAAAAGGAATAAACTCCATTAAGGAATTCAAAGGACAGTGCTCAAAGGCAAAACACTTCATCAATACATTCAATAACATCTTCAATCTCAATGAAAAGCACTTTGACACAGCAAAAAAGCGAATCAAATACATTCTCCTTCATTTAGGGAAGAACTAAACAATTGGAAAGCCAATCTGCGAGGATAATTAGAGGCAGCAGAGGTTGCTAAAGGAAAAACAACAGAAAGCACATATGCACTCTCTTGGGATAGCTATACTAGCTTCAAGAGACGATTCTTGAATGACTGGGGAGAATTGGACAGCACAGCAAGGACCCTGAATGATCTAGAAAAGGTCAAAGTGGGTGGAGATATCAACATCCCTGCCTACATTCAGAAATTCAGATTGCTGATACACTCCACCAGAATCACAGGGTTTATGGCACAGCACATTTATTTTTGTAAAGGACTCCCTGCATCAGTAGTGGTGAAAACCCTGCAGTCATTGACATGGAAACAGTGTATGATGCTGCGGAGTGCCTACATAATGCTTGGGAAATCCTTAAATTGATGAACCAATCTACTGGATTAGGAGACATAAAGGGGCATTTCAAATTTAACTGAAACCAGAGGCCTTCAACATCTGGATCAAAAGGGATCAATGCTGTACACACAGGATGCCTTTCAGATGCCCAAAAGGAGGAATACCAGAAAACTGGCAAATGTTTCAGATGTGGAACACAGGGACACATATCCAGGGATTGCCCAAATAAAGGGAGCACCCAAACATCATCCTACAAACCTTCCCTCCTCAGAATCGCACAATCAGGACTATAGAGAAAATGAACTCAAACAAATCAGCTGCCCAACACATTAGGGCCCTGTTGAAAGAACTTCCTGATGAAGAACAAGAAACTACCCTTCAGGAACCAGAATCTGAGGGTTTTTAAGAAGGAGATGCCAGAAAGCAGTTGACACCTCCAGTACCATCAAACAGTTAGCACTCAACTCTGTAATTGTACAATCCAATAATAACAAATGGATTTCCATTACTGTGCAAACAACTCAGAAACCCGCTGAAATATCTGCTCTCATTGATTGTGGAGCAGAAGGAAACTTCATTGATGAACATATATCAAAAGATTTACCAAAAGAATTATTGAAACCACCAATTAAAGTTAAGAACGCCAATGGAACAATTAATCAAAATGGAATGATCACTCATCACACTCATCTCACTTATTCTATCAATGGAAAAACGCATAACAATTGGTTGTGGATCACCAACCTAGGTGATCAAGAGATAATCTTTGGAATACCATGGTTAGAACAGCATAACCCAACTATTGACTGGCGAACAAAGACCCTCCAAATGGACAATGATTTGGAAGATACCAAACCTATTTGGTGCATGGCATTAGATACCCAACAATGGGGAGAAGATGAATATTGGATCAGGGTGAAAACATCAGCATCACAGGCACTTGAACACCAAGCAAAACAAGATGAAGCACCAACTGATTTACCTCCTGAATACACACCCTGGCAAGCCACCTTCAAGAAGAAAGCATCCAAGCACTTCCCATCTTCACACCCATGGGATCATGCAATCAAACTCAAAGCAGGATTTACACCAAAAGTCAATAAGATATACCCATTGTTGCTAGAGGAACAGTCAACTCTTGATGAATGGATTAAGGAACAGCTAGACAAAGGATACATTCAACCATCTAAATTGCTGCAGGCATCATCATTTTTCTTTGTCTCTAAGAAAGAAAGTGGCACACTTCAACCTTGTCAGGACTATCAATACCTAAACAAATGGACCATTAAGAATGCCTATCCATTACCCTTAGTCTCAGATTTAATGACAAAATTAGAAGGTGCAAACCACTTCACTAACCTTGATTTGTGCTGGGGATATAATAATGTCCGAATCAAAAAGGGTGATGAATGGAAAGCAGCATTCATAACTAATCAAGGACTATATGAACCAACAGTCATGTTCTTTGGCCTTTGCAACTCTCCTTCAACATTCCAGACTATGATGAACAAATACTTCCAGGACATGATAAATGAAGGATGGCTTGTCATTTATATGGACAACATTCTAATCTGCGCAAAGACAAAAGAAGAAATGCAGGAGTGTACAGAACATGTCTTAAAACATCTACAAGAAAACAATCTCTTCTTGAAACTTGAAAAATGCCAATTCTGCGTTCAGGAAGTCAAATTCCTTGGAATGATCATTACACGTGGACACATTCAAGTGGACCCTGTTAAACTCGCAGGAATTTGTGATTGGCCAACACCAACAACAGTCAAATAAGTCAGATCCTTCCTGGGATTTGGAAACTTTTATTGGAGATTCATTGGCAATTTTGCCACCATAGCAAAACTGCTAACAGATCTGACAAAGGAAGGTTTACTTTTCGATTGGACGTTCATTTGTCAAACTGTTTTTGAAGAGCTTAAGCGCAAGTTCTCTTCCATGCCTGTTTTACACATGCCAGACCCTACTACACCATTCATACACCTCCAATAAAGCCACTGGAATGCTTCACCCATGCGGATTCATCTCCCATGCCTAACACTCACGGAACAGAATTACCAGATTTATGACCAAGAATTACTAGCAATCATTAAAGGACTACAAGCATGGCAACACTTACTCCATGGATCACCACATCCAATCATGGTTCATTGCAATCATGAGAATCTTTTATTCTATCTGACACCCCAATGATTAACTCCTCAGCAAGCACAATGGTCTATGATGCTCTCGGAATTTGACCTGAAAATCGAACATGTACCCAGCAGCAAAATGTTTGAAGCAGATGCTCTATCCCACCAACCTGACCATATGAAAGGTGATAATACCCCAGACAATGTAACCATGTTACCAGACAACAAGTTCATTTATCTCATTGCCACAGACCTAGCTCAAAAGATTAGGGATGCTATGTCACTTGATAGCTTTGGATGCACAATCATTGAGGTTATTGAAACTCAACATGCTCCGCCAATTAAATCTAAGCTCCAGGACTGGGCATTTGTAGATGGAATCATTTGGTATATTGACAGGGCATATGTCCCAGACATTGGGATGCTTTGAACACAGATTGTCAGAACAATTCACAAATTGTTAACATCAGGACATCCAGGATGCATGAAAACCCTTGAACTGCTACAACGAGATTATTGGTGGCCAGGAATGTATAAACATGTCAAAGAATGGATTACAGGTTGCGCCACTTGTCAACAAATGAAAGTGAATACTCATCCAAACACCCTGGCTCTTTTACCAATTGGATCCAAAGCAACTCACCCTTTCCAACAAGTCAGTTGGATTTCATTATGGATATGACTCCATTCTGGTCACAGTGGACCATGGTCTTATGAAGGGGGTAATTCTTACTCCTTGCAAGAAAACCATCGACACCTTAGGAACAGCCGACCTTTGCAAAATACTATCATAACTTCGCATTTTTTGGCACAGCCACAGTATACTGAGGTACAAGGGTCACTTTCATGACATGTTTTATTAACAAAAGTTGAAGAGGGGTTAAGTCTGATGCCAGTGATGCCATACAAACATTGGGAAACAAAGAACTTTCTGAGATATAAGCCATTCTTTCAAGTTGTGTGTGGCAAAACTGATATGCCATACCAAAGTCAGATTCATGACATGTTCTATTAATGCAAATTGCAGGGAAAGTAAATTTACTCTGTGGCAGTGATATTCAAATGTCTGTAAATGAAGAATGTCCTGAGATATCAGTTGTTTCTTAATTTTGAGACAATGTTAGCACTGTTAAGACTCAGCAATGCAGCCATGCTCAGTTAGACTTGAATCAAAATTATGGTGACTTGTGCAGCAAGCCAGTAAAGACTTGACTCCAGATTGTTTCTCTGTTACAAACAAAGCTGTTTTTATCAGGACACTTGTCATGGCAACTAAGGGCCCCACTTAATAGTAGACTGAAAGTACAGGAGGGTACATGACTAGTTGACTAGGGGAAACCCAAGAGAACTCAACTGAGGCCTCTCAGTGCTTGTTGCTCAGCTTATAGATGTTCCAGGATGGTCTGTGCACTAAACCCTATAACCCTAATAGCTGTGGAACCCAATACTGATAGTAGATTGTATGAGTCAAACATAATGGACAGATAGGTTCTGTCTGTGTCATAGTAACTACATAATCAGGCCTGATATCCAATATCTAATCTAATCATTATCTTATCTCAGATATTTGGTTATTGCCTTTAATAAAAACAATCTAAAATGACTTTGAGAAAAAGAGTTTGAGATGGATGCTCAAGGGATAGGCATGGCAGCTTACTATATTTATATTTGATTGCCTTCTATTCTTTAAATAATATCTACTGAATCAAAATGGTAACAATCAAGGTGCAGGTGAGATGGTGAGGGTGCTGGCATGTGATAGTAGGTGCTGGTAGATTGCTGATGGTCCTGCTATCTTGGTCTCCAAGTTTGAGCCAAAAACAAGACTAAATTGGATTTTCAACTGCTACTCTGGATGAGTACCAGGATTCTAGGTACAACACATGGGGGAGTGTAAAGTACTATGATGATCATTTGTAGTGTACATGGCCAGGAATCAATGGGAACTCCCTGAAAAAAAATCAATTATATATCTCGCTGAGGTGATCCCTAAAGATAGCAGGGACTCCTTGTGGGCTCCCTGTAAATTACTGGGAGAATGTAGAAAATGTGTCTAAACACTGTTTTTGCAAAATACATACTGTACCTGGACTCTACAAGGACTGATTACCATACTATCCTGATGCAGTGTCACCCTACCTTCCGTCACCCAATAGACCCTTAAATCACACATACAATGTGTACACTGGGACCACCCTTTGCCAAGAAAACCCCACAGTCTTCAACTTTGCTCAACAGCTAAAACGTGCAAGCAAAGAAATAGAGGTTTACAGATGGGTTGTTACCTGACATATCCCAAATGCAAGCTCGAACCTTAACAGTGCACTTGAAAGCCTTGAGTTCCTGGATGTGTTTGACAGCATGGACAGACCCACTGTACCCAACTCACCTGAAAGCATTGTGCCACCAGACCCTACCCCTGAACCAGGCACAGACCATGAGAACAAAGTTTCCACCACTACCAGGAATGAGCTAAGCGAATCAGAAAAATCTGACAAAGAACTCAAATATGTTCCCAGCATCAGAGCACCCACATTCTCTTACCAATCTGCAGATGGAGAACTCTGGACAGTCAATTGGGATGACAAAGTGTTCAATGAAGAATAAAAGTGTTCCTAACAATGTGAATGCATCCCAACTTTATACACTCGAACAAATGTCTCCCCTTGTCGCCATCACCTACTTTGTTGCCCTCTCCTTTGCCCTGTTGGTCACTGACTGTGGCCACTATTATATTGATCTCACCACTGTTGCCTTTTGCTGCCACCGCCCACAACCTTCCCCTTGAGGTCTTCATCACCACCACCACTACCCTTGACAACTTCGAATTCACTGATC
Organism: Amanita subjunquillea; assembly: GCA_020011035.1. Taxonomy (NCBI): domain Eukaryota; kingdom Fungi; phylum Basidiomycota; class Agaricomycetes; order Agaricales; family Amanitaceae; genus Amanita; species Amanita subjunquillea. Next base: position 67,120 of record JAEBUT010000067.1, read on the forward strand.
TCCCTGCTCTTCACAAGCACCCTGAAGAACTTGTCAAAACAGTCAACCACTCCTGTCTCCCCTACCCATATACCCATTGTCCAACCACGAAATACCATGCTCGACACCTGGTGAAAATCTCACCACCCTCATCACCTATGACTTTGTCACCACCCTCATGCTTACCACTGACCCTCACTTGCTCACTTACAACAAACAAGATGCAATGCTTGCTCAAGCCAAACAACTACAGCAAGCCATTCAAACCGTACAGTGGCAGATGGAAACAGCAGAAAAGGATGTCAAAAACATCATCAAATGGTTGGAGTCTAGGCAAGACCACAGCTGGACAAAATCTTGGTAGAAGTTGGTGACTTCTCACATACAAAGGGGGGTAATGTTACAGTTTTCCTTTTCTTTCTTCTCCTTTGTCCATCAAGCTGCTCATGTGGTCACATGGTGTAATGTGCACCAAGGTCAGTCACACAGATTTGAGGGAACTTGTTGAGAGCACGCACAACAGCAAGCAAATGATGCCTGGGGGTGGTTGCAAACAATGGCGAGAGGTGTGGTAGTAAAGACTCTAGATTATGTTAGGACTAATCCCACACAACCACAGGTCTCACAAGAGAGAGGAGGAGAAGAGGATAGATTTGACACAATAGACCAGTAAGCTGGGTAAGAGCAAACTATCTAGAGTCTTAGGACTCCTACCTACAGATACGCCCTCCTTAGTCCATGGTCTGTGTGCACAGACTACACTGCCTCCAAGGCTATGCACATGCAGCAACAGCCTACACCCCTCCATGGCCAGACTACTCCAGACCCCTATGCCTAGACCTTTGTACAGCCACCCATGGCTTACCTAACCGGTCCTTCCATAACGGATCCCCTTAGCCCCTATGCATATTGGTATGTCATCCTGTGTCTGTAGGCCTCCAGATAAAATATAGAAAAATAGAGAAAAATGCATAGAGTCATAACACGCTCACCTTGCCTCATCAAACACATTCGATTCACCTAGGTGCACTTTGTGGTCATTGGCCTCCTGCATCATCGACTCCAAAGAATCAGGTGCCAAATCTCAGTGAGCACAAAAGAAGGGGAAAACAGATAAGTGTACATATCAAATGTTTGTATTAACTTACTGAGGTAAGGTGTGTTTTCTTCTTCTTTGATGCCCTTTTATCCTCTTCATCTTCCTCATTGCTCATGCTGTTGTCCACTTCCTTTCCTCTACTTCCTCCAAGTCCTTATATTCTGATCCTTGACCGTTGTTAGGCAGGACAAGCATATGAAGAAGCATAGAAGGAGCCTGAGACTAGGGTGAGCATGCCGTACAACGAGTCAGATAGTTGAGCACAGAGTTTGATTGAAGTGAGGATGTGTAGTATTGAGGTGAGCACAGCTGAATAAAGCAAGTGTCAACCTTTACAAGCACTGTTGGGATTATGCGAGCATCAGATATATCCGAGCTGCAGCACATATCGGAACCACTTTGCATATTGGATGTGGAGTGCTAATTAGAACATCCATGCATCGGATATGATGCACAGAAGTGCGCATGAGTACGGAAGTAGAATACCATATATAAGTAAAATAGGGTGTGAATAATTTAAGCTTGCTGCCCACACATACACTCATATGACAAACAGTTTCCACACTAAAACTACTGCTCTCCTACGCTTCGCACCCGCTCACCTGTGCACTGGATATTGCACACAGCTCACACATCCTGCTCATGGACATTGCTGCAAACTATCATCATTCTTACAGGTTATGGGCCCCAGAGCCTCGCTTTAATCAACCTCAGGCAAATTGACGACTCTGAAACATTATCACATCATGTCTCACTTATCCCCTATTGCTAATCCAGAAGCCAGATCGACATCTGCTGTGAATCCGACTCCTGCACCACAAACTACTATTCTGGAAGTTGTTCCAGAAGATGAAAGCTATACTTACAAACATGCAACATCCTACCTCTCAGCCGTCCAGAAAATGGAAAAACTAAATTTGAAGAATTGGCTAGCATGGAAGGAGAGGATGTTATACATCCTGAATGCATGCCACAGTTTTAGCTACATTACCAGCACCATTGAGCAACCCAATCCGGACACCAATCCCGTCAGAGCACAAAGATGGACAGACATGGACAATGCAATTTCAACATTGCTTGTTACTGCCATCAGAGATGAACAGATGATCTATGTGCCGAAGCAAGACATTGGTGGATCAGTTGCTACTTCCACAGACATTTGGCTTGCTTTGAAAGAAGCAAACCAAGTTCAAGGCATCATTGCCATCTTTCTTACTCTTGGAGATTTCTGGGCAAAACGTGCTATGGAGGATGAAGATCTCATCATGCATCTCAACTGGATGAAGGAGTACCAAGTCGAATTACAGATGATGGGTTGGGAGATTGTGGATGACATCTTCAAGTTACACATCCTTTGCTCATTGCCCTGCTCATATGTGGAATGGGTCAATTTGACCATCAGAACAGTCATGGAACTTCGGAAGATTCCAATGTCTGTCAGTCAGCTCATCATGCACATTCGGAATGAAGCTACGCGATGGAAGGCTCCATATACTCACAAAGCCAACAAGACTGCCAATAAAGCACAGGAGCACTTTTGCGGAAAGAAGTGGAAGTACAATACTTCTTCTGCTTGTGCTATTTGCACACGCACTAATCATACAACAGATAAATGCCATTTCAAAGGCAAACCCAAATGTGGGTATTGTTACGGATGATGCCCTCGTTGTGATTCGTTCTAAGTCTACAGTGACAAGCAGAGTCTTGGTCCGCTCCCAGCCACTGGACAAAGAGTCTAGACACTAAGTCAAACGATGACAAAGGTCTTTAGAGAGCGACAAAACTGGAGTTACTCTACAGTACATGGGGGTTTATATATGATTAGGGAACAAAGGAAATGAGGCAGTGACTACCTAAGAAAGGAAATATGAAGGTAGCTATGAAAGGAGATAGTGTCCAGACAGTACAGTGCGCAATTAAGGAGAAATGATGGATATGAAACGATACATGGAAACAGGAAGACGAAACAAAAGAAGGAACTGTAACATTACCCCCCTTTGTATGCAAGAAGTCACCAACTTCTACCAAGAATTTGTCCAGCCGTGGTCCTGCCTAGACTCCAACCATTCAATGACATTCTTGACGTCCTTTTCCGCGGTCTCCATTTGCCACTGCAAAGTTTGAATTGATCACTGCAGCTGCTTGGCTTGAGCGAGCATTGTGTCTCGTTCATTGTAGGTAAGTGAATGTGGATCAGTGGTGAGGGTGAGAGCAGTGACGAAGTCAAGTGGTTCAGAGAACATATTGAAATAAGTGACCATGGTGGCAAGGTTTTCCCCAACAGTGTCGAGCATGGTGTTACAGGGTTGGACGATAGGTATATGTGTCAGGGAAACAGAGATGGCGACAGTTTCTGTGAGGTCCGAGGGGTGCTCATGGAGTGCAGGGAGGTTGGCAAAGTCATAGTCGTCCAGGGTGGTGGTAGTGGTGACAAACACCTCGAGTGGGAGGTGGTGAGCGACGGAGGCGAAAGGGGGGCTGACAGTGGCAGCATCAATATAGTAATGGCCACAGGCAGTGACCAAGAGAGCAAAGGAGAGGGCAACAATGGGAGACATTTGTTATAGCTGGTAGGTTGGGGTGTATCTGTGCCGTTTGGAGCCCTTTTTATTCCTTGTTAAACACTTCATCATCCCAATTGACTGTCCAGATTTCTCCATCCATGGACCAAAAAGTAAATGTAGATGCTCTGATGCTGGGAACATATTCGAGTTCCTCATCAGATTCTTCTGATTTGCTTAGTTCGTCCCTGGTAGTGGTGGAAACTTCATTCTCAGGATCTGTTCCTGCTTCAGGAGTAAGGTCCCATGGTGTGGTGGTTTCGGGTGAATTAGGTACAGTGGGTCCATCAGTGCTATCAAATGCATCTAAGAATTCAAGGCTTTCAAGTGCCCTGTTGAGATTCGAGATTGTGTCTGGGAGGCGTTGGGCAGCTACCCATTTAAAAATCTCTATCTCCTTGCTTGCATCTGCTAGTTGTTTAGTGAAGTCAAAAAGTGCGGGATCTTCTCGGCGAAGAGCAGCCTCAACATATACAGAGCACTTTACACTCCCCCCCCCCTTATTCCGAGATTCCGAGCTCGGACTCCGAGTAGCCTACTCGGACTCTGAGTGATTTTGGAACATTAAAAAATTGGCTCAGAACTCACCAAAATTGGAACTTGTACTCCGAGCTCAGTGTGAGTGGAGTCCGAGTCAAATCCGAGCTATGCTCGGAATCAGCTGTTCAGTCCTAGGACTGACAATGCTCAGAGTGAGTTAAGACTCCGAGTGGAGTACGAGCTGTCCGAGTGTGGTGAGGTAGGGCAATATCACCTGGCTACCCAGCTATATATAGCAATTGTGACATATGGTGCGTGACATCGCCGACACACTTGTCGCGTTTTTGTTTAAGGTCACGTGTGATGCACGTGACCTAAGGCTGTGATGACCGCGTGTCAGCGACAACCCTCAACCCACGGCCTTCCCACCACCATGCCTACCAGCACCAGGAGCACTGCGCGCACCACCCCGCCTGCCACCTCGCGGCCAGCGTCGAGCAAGCGAAGCCGAGCGGCGTCCTCTGTCTCCGTCAAGGAGAAGAAGCGCGCAAAAACGGCTGGGCTAGGTAAGTGAGCATCACGCCTCCCAACTGCCCCACTCACACCTGCCCCGGGCCAACGAACAGAAAAACCTCGGCCACCCGCGCTCGCGAGGACGAAGCCATCGCGGAAACAGCAACTCCACCGCAACCGTAAGTGTTCTCTCTTTTATGTTTCCTATTTTCTCATCTTTTACCCTCCCATTCCCCCACCACATGTCACAATGCTCGTCACCCCTCTCACCACCACCGTCGTCACCGCCGTACTGCGCGCACGTCACACATGCCACTTCCGCAACCTCAAATACAACACACTACTGCCCGGCGTGCCTCAATGATGACGACGACATCTGCAATGTCACCGCTCGTCACCCCTCCCACCATCTCGCCGCCACCGCCGTACTGCGCGCACGTCACACATGCCACTTCCGCAACCTCAAATACAACACACTACCGCCCGGCGTGCCTCAATGATGACGACGACATCTGCAATGTCACCGCTCGTCACCCCTCCCACCATCTCGCCGCCACCGCCGTACTGCCAACAACCGTCACGTCACGCGCGCACCACTTGCAACCCCAATCTAACGCCGCCCACCACACCGCGCGTACCACTTGCGACCCGATCTAACGCCGCCCACCACACTCAAATTCACGCACTACCGCCCGGCGTGCATCAACGACGACCATCTACCCTGACTGCTGACCCTCCCTCCCCCTCTCCTCCCTTCCACCCCCCCCCCCTCCGACTTCCTCCCCCCCCCCCCCTCTCCCATCTCTCCCCCCCCCCCCTCCCTAACTACCAACCCCCACCCCCCTCACCCTGACCACCTGCCCCTTCCCCACTCCCTCCCCCCATCCGAACTCCCCCCCCCCCCCCCCTCCCCCCCTTCCCTACCCCCCCCCCCTCACTAACCACCAACCCCCCCCTTCTCTACAACCCCCCCACCCTCCCCCTTGCCCCATCAACTCAGTGACCTACAGTGCCTCCTCTCCACGCCCCCAACCCCCCCACACATGTCGCGAATGCCGCCCTCACCACCCCTCGCGAATTTCGACAGACCCTAACCAGCCCATCACGAAAACATCCAAACCACAAAAACCTCAACAAAAGACGA
>JAEBUT010000067.1:72905-143431 GCA_020011035.1 Amanita subjunquillea
TGTTCCACTTGGTGATTGTCTGTTTATCAAATGCGAAGAAGCCATAGTCTCCTAGTTCTTTGTCAAAGTTCAGGTTCAGTGTTTGGGGGTATGAATAGTTGATCTTCTGCCTTGTTCGTTTTGTTGTTCCAATGGATCCAAATTTCTGGTGGTAATTTGTTGGTGGGGTCTCCCTCCTTGTATTCTCCTTCGAAGAGTTCTTCTGGGACCGGTAGGTTCTTTCTCTTTGTTCCTGAAATGTAGCACCAGGCCTTGTGTGTCGTAGAAAAGTAGACTTCTCTCCGATTAAGGTAGTACTTCTGTCTGTAACAAACAGAGTCATTTGGTGGTCTGATCTGGGCGGTTCTGGTATCAATGGTGTCTGGCTAGTGATGATGCACTAAGCGGTTCCTGAGTTCCAACTTGTGTTACAGACGATGCCCTTGTCGTGGTTTGTTCTAAGTCAACAGCGACAAGCAGAGTCTCAGTCCACTCCCAGCCACTGGACAAAGAGTTCAGACACTAAGTCAAACGATGACAAAGGTCTAGAGTGACGAAGAAAGAGAGCATAAAGGTCAAGCAATGTTGAGAGCAAAACTCGTCTAAGTTGGAACTAGAGTTACTCTATGGTACATGGGGTTTATATACGATTAGGGAACAAAGGAAACCCTAAAGGGAATGAGGCGATGACTACCTAAGAAAGGAAACGTGAAGGTAGCTATGAAAGGAGATAGCGTCCAGGCTGTACAATGCGCAGTTAAGGGGAAATGATGGATGTAAAACTGTTCATGGAGACAGGAAGACAAAACATAGAGGAAACTGTAACAGCATGTAACAACAAGACAGACATGCTCTCAGCAGCCGCCCCTATCATGGCCTATCACACAACAGTTGAGGACACTGTCCAAAGAAGTGGAACAGCTGCAGCGCAGGATAGTAGCATTGCAAATGCAGAAGAAGACAGTCTTGGATAAGGTAGAGATTCCACAGTGCGCGAAAGGAAAAGAAGTAATTTCCGCAGGAACTAAGGACACAGACAAGCTGACGGAAATTGCAATACTTTACCCTCCCCCCCCCAGTCCGATTAGACTCCAATAGGACTCCAATGGAAAAATCCAAAAAGACTTCAAATATTAAGAAACATGTTTTGCATTGTTTGTTTATGTTTGCTTGATATATCTGTATGAGTTTCAAGCCATATAGTACAGAGAGGCATTGTGGAAGCTCATAAAACAAAGCTTGGACCAGACCATCCACACAGCCTACTCTAATATGATACAAATACAGCTTCTACAAGTCATCATCCTCCCTACTACTTATTAGACATGCTTGGACCAGACCATCCACATATTCTACTCTAATATTTTTACAAATTCATTACATTCACTACTATTATCAGTACTACTATCAGACAAGCTTGGACCAGACCATCCACACATTCTACCTAATATGATACAAAAACAGCTTCTACAAGTCAGCCACTGAACTATTAGCCTTGGCTATCCTCCTGCAAACATGGATTGTATGATATGTTAGCATTGTGCACAAAAACCAATGAAAGTTCCCAGCAGTCATCCTTCTGAGGATTGAATCAAAACCTCCCAACCATGCATTCAGCTGTTCACAAGCCTGTGTGTTGAATGCACTTTTCTTGTATAACTGCCCATCCCTTGCTCTGCCTGTCACTACAAGATTTGGGGCAGAACCATCCCTTGGTGTAGGATTGCACCATACTCGGCATAGATAATCATCAACAGAGTGGTTTGTGTAGTGGTATGAATCCACAATAAATCGACTTGTTTTACTCCATGTTTGGTCCCAGCTACCATTGGAAATACTGGTTCTCAGTACTTGGCAGGCCTTATCAATGCAAATATAATCTGGCCTTGACTCTTCTGTTGGGAATACTTTCTCCAAGAAGTCTAGTATGTTAGAAGGTGACTCAGAAATTGCAAACTTGGCCCAACCCACAACAACTCCACATGGAGCACATATTGTTTCCACACAATAAGTTCTAGAGGGTATGAAGTGATCTTTGCCTCCAACATTGTTTTCAACTTCCTGGTCATGTGGCTGCTCATTTCTTGGCTGCTGGGTCATCCATGGCCAGGTATCATCTGCACGCCTAACTGCTCTCCTATACCCACTTAACTGTTTTGTTTGGTGGTTTCTGACAAACCTTTGCCACTTTGCCTGGTGTCCTTGACATGCTAATGTCCCATCTACTTTCTGCCTTGTGCAACGAGACACATGGCGCTGACTACCATACAGATCTTCATGTAATGCACAATAAACTCCACCACGTGCATTTAAAAGGTCTGATGCACATTCCTCATATGCACATCTTGTATGCCCTATCACAATTCCATCAACCACTACCATCTTCACAGGTGATCTGATATTCTCATTCTCATCTTCTGATTCACTGTCTGATAAAGTTTGTGATCTCCTGTGCTTCTGGGTGCATTCTTTACATGAATGTCCATCTGCAGCTCTTATTATACCATTTTCACCCAAAACATGGTATGCTTCTTCAATTGGTAGATTGTCTCTAATAGTCAGATTCTGATTTGACAAGGATCCAGTCATTCTAATAGATTCTTGAACAAATGCCTGCCATATTTGTCTTCTGCTGACCTTTCCCACATTTAAATTTTGATTTTGTGAGACACAGAAGGCATCATTCCATAATTCAGTGTAGGCTGAAGTAGATGCATGAAAATTGTATGCACCACTCAGGACAGCAGAGGTAAATGATTGATCAACCCACAAACTTTGTCCAATTTTGACATATTTGGCAGAGTTAAAGTTAGGTTCTTTTTGGTTGGTCCAGAAAGCCAGTAGGTGACCTCTCATGGTCTGCATAATAAATGGTATTGCATGTGTCACAAGAGCCTGCTAAAACTGGAACATTTTCATAGGCTTTGAAACCTTTGATGAGAATGACATATGGTATATCCCTTGGCTTGGTGTTCAGGAGCAAAGAGCGTGGATTACATTTCTGTGTCTGGCATACAACAGCATCAGGACAAATGACATGTATAGGCTCTATCACCTTGTGGGACACAGGCTTTGTTTTTCCATCAAGTTTTAATAGCTTGGCCAATCTATCAAGCTTCATGGCCAATGCAATTGTAACTTGCTCTTGCATTCCAAATGCCATATCATCCTCCCTTAGCAGGAATGCATCCCCTGGTTCCTCCAATTTTTTTCTCAATGATCTTGCAAGGACTCTGATCCAAGCACTGGAATTTGTGGACCTCTCTTCTCTGTACTTCTTCACTTGCTGGTGTCTATGCAGTTTTAACAGCTGCACATTTTCTGTCAAACTCAATAGTATGACAAGGACACTGGACAATGAGATAGTTGAGTTAAAGTTTTGCATGACAAAATTGCTAAATTGTTGGAAGGTTATATCTGGGAATGGGCTTTCAGTCAATCCTGAAGCACCAACTCTTGGTATACATGCAAGCAGAACAAATGCTCCCAACCAAGTCTGTGTCAAGTACACAATCCTGAAAATGGGCATGAAAAACAAACTGCATATTTCAAAAACAAGTTCAGATGATAATACATTTCAAGCCTTACTAATTCTTCTTCTTCTTGGATTTCTTTCCTTTGACTTCTTCTTCTTTTAGCATCATCCTTCTTTCCCTTCTTTTCCTTCTTTCCATCCTTTGCCTCCTTCCCCCTTTTTCCTTTATTATTCTTGCCATTTTTGCATATCAGGGTAGTTGGAGACCTTAGGAAACAACTTCTTGTAGTGTGAGTACCACATGGATTTAGAAACCACCATGTCAATAATATCTTGACCTGCAGGTTTCCTACCTTTCCACTGCCCAGCTTGAACCAAGTTTGTAAGAGTTGAGAAGGCCCTGATGATGGTTTGATATTTCAAGTAAGCAACCCTCACACCATCATGCTCAGATGAAACATCAGGATCCCTTAACAGATGACCAGGGATCCCAAGTAGTGTTGCTATCTCTCTCCTTGAAAGGGTCCCAGATTGTGTCATGGCCTGACTTACAGGACCCACAGCAACACCAGGAGTGTGGGAATGTAAAACATTTGATGGATTGTCATCCTCCTACAGGTTTTTCAGTATGGCCAAAATAAAGATCAATTAGAATGTCATTGGACCAGGCAGCTGAGTCATTAATCTGGATAGCTTTCTGGTACCTTCCTTTCAGGCTCCAGTTGCCTTCTTCAAAGACATAAATCCTCTGATTGTTGTCTGGAATATTGTCAGCTTTACTTGGAGAAAAATGGCCAACTCACTCTTGACAGGGGGAGTATCTGTCGGCCAGGTCTGTAAGGACAGGAGTCATGGTCTTATTAGCTTCAATTTTGATGACCATCTTAGGCTTGGTGGATGATGGGCCCTCCCGAGCACTTTACACTCCCCCCCCCCCTTATTCCGAGATTCCGAGCTCGGACTCTGAGTGATTTTGGAACATTAAAAAATTGGCTCAGAACTCACCAAAATTGGAACTCATACTTTGAGCTCAGTGTGAGTGGAGTCCGAGTCAAATCTGAGCTATGCTCGGAATCAGCTGTTCAGTCCTAGGACTGACAATGCTCAGAGTGAGTTAAGACTCCGAGTGGAGTACAAGCTGTCCAAGTGTGGTGAGGTAGGGCAATATCACCTGGCTACCCAGCTATATATAGCAATTGTGACATATGGTGCGTGACATCGGCGACACGCTTGTCGCGTTTTTGTTTAAGGCTGTGATGACTGCATGTCAGCAACAACCCTCAACCCACGGCCTTCCCACCACCATGCCTACCAGCACCAGGAGCACTGCGCGCACCACCCCACCTGCCACCTTGCGGCCAGCGTCGAGCAAGCAAAGCCGAGCGGCATCCTCTGTCTCTGTCAAGGAGAAGAAGCGCACAAAAACGGCTGAAACTAGGTAAGTGAGCATCACGCCTCCCAACTGCCCCACTCACACCTGCCCCGGGCCAACAAACAGAAAAACCTCGGCCACCCGCGCTTGCAAGGACAAAGCCATCACGGAAACAGCAACTCCACCGCAACCGTAAGTGTTCTCTCTTTTATGTTTCCTATTTTCTCATCTTTTACCCTCCCATTCCCCCACCACATGTCACAATGCTCGTCACCCCTCTCACCACCACCGCTGTACTGCGCGCACATCACACATGCCACTTCTGCAACCTCAAATACAACACACTACCGCCCAGCGTGCCTCAACAATGATGACAACATCTGCAATGCTTGTCACCCCTCTCACCACCACCGCTGTACTGCGCGCACATCACACATGCCACTTCTGCAACCTCAAATACAACACACTACCGCCCAGCGTGCCTCAACAATGATGACAACATCTGCAATGCTTGTCACCCCTCTTACCACCACCGCCATCACCACTGTCACTGCCATACTGCGCGCACGTCACACATGCCACTTCCGCAACCTCAAATGCAACACACTACCACCCAGCATGCCTCAACGATGACGATGACATCTGCAATGTCACCGCTTGTCACCCCTCCCACCATCTCGCCGCCACCGCCGTACTGCCAACAACTGTCACGTCACACACGCACCACTTGCAACCCCAATCTAACGCCACCCACCACACCACATGTACCACTTGCGACCCCAATCTAACACTGCCCACCACACCTCAAATTCACACACTACCGCCCGGCGTGCATCAACAACGACCATCTACCATGAATGTTGACCCGCCAACCCATCGCGAAGGCCAACCCACCACCCATCACGAATGCCAACCCACCACCCATCACGAACACCAACCCCACCACCCATCACGAACACCAACCCCACCACCTCAACAATGACCACTGCCCATCACGAATGCCGACCCATCACGAATGCCAACCCATCACGAATGCCAACCCACCACCCATCACAAACACCAACCCACCACCCATCACAAACACCAACCCCACCACCTCAACAACAACCACTGCCCATCACGAACGCTGACCCATCATGAACTGACCCATCACGAACGCTGACCCCTCAATAATGACCACTGCCCACCACCCACCACGAATGCCCCACCATGCATGCCTCAATTACCACTCTGCTGCTACTAACATAATAATTTATATTTGATATGTAATTGTATGTACATTGCCCTCACCTTGTAATTTACCATGCATTCCTCAACTACCACCCTGCTGCTACTACTGACATAATAAATTATATTTCATATGTAATTTTATGTACATTGCCTCACCTTGTAATTTTGTCACTGTCCTTCTCATGTCACCATCTTGAATGACACATGTTAGAATTGAGATGGCTTTACAAGAGAGTGGAGTTACTGTTCAACCCCAAAAAGGGTTGTTGTGCCATCCAGCATTGGTGACAGAGTTCCAATCTCCACCCAGTCTCGTCTTCGTCGTTCTGATGTTGATAATGAGGAAGAAAGTGATGGAGAGAGTGATGGGGAGAGTGAGGAAGATGTGGAGAACAAGGTGTGTTCACAAATATAACTGGATGTGAAGGCAAGGATGCTGAAGCTTAGCATAAGGATCAGGGTGAAGATAAGAGTGGTGATAGTGAAGAGGAGCATGAGGGTGAGGGCAAAATAGGTATGGCTATAGGAAAGGAGTTAGAAGGAGACAAATCTGAGACTGGTAGTGGGAACATGGTCAGTCAATTGGTCCTTGCTTTCCATATCTCATGCCAGAAACAGGAAAAGGAAGATATGGAGAAGTCCAAGGAAACCAATTTGTTTGATGATGCTGGTATGTGTTATGCAAGTGTTTCAAATACATTGTCACACAGTTTGTCAGAGGAAGAGGTTCTCCTTCTGAGGGGGCGTCCAGGTCTGTTGGAGGATTATCAGGGCCAGGCAACTGGCAACACCTTCAGCTTTGCTGATGACTCTAAGCTCATGTCAGACAGGATCCAAGCTCAAGGCTTGGTCAAAGTTTACAAGTCCTGCATTGATGCTATTGGTGAAGTTAAGCCAAATCTAGTTGTCAAGACTGATGTCACTGCTTCTTTGGGACCAATCCTCAAAAAGGTATCCAAGATGTATTCTCCTGTCAGCAGTAAGTCATTTATCAAGTCTCAATTTTACATCCATATAATATAATGTAGAATTTAACCAAAGGATCTATGTTTCTGAGGATAGTGAATGGGTTATAAAGGGCAGATACACTGAAGCTCTTGAGGACACTGATGGTATAGTATGGTCATCCATTGAGGGGAAACCTGTCCTCTATCTCTGTGCTGTGAGTTTTGCTTATATTTGTCTGAAAATGTGACTTATGATTATAATACAGGAAGATGAAAGAATGAATACCATGACTGTCAATGCTTCTGGTTCTAATGCTTCTACAGCTCCTATCATTGCTGGTTCAGGGCCTGCTGAATTATCTTCTGTTGAGCTGGTGGCCATCCTTAATATTCCTGCACACCTGACTGACAAGGATGATAAATCTTACTATCAGAGATACAAGGCTTGTACTCAGGCCCAGCACAGTGTAGATGGCATGGTTGCAAAAGGTCAATGGCCTGCTCTGAAGAAGCCCACCTTGACAGACCTTATTAAATTGTTTGTGTCTCCCTCAATGTGGCATTCTCATGTCAAGAGAATGTCAAGGGTCTCTAATTATCCCCTGATGCAAGAATGGTTGGAGGGTGGGCCTAATGCTCCTGAGGATCAGGATGTTTGGGGTTTCAGCAAGATCTCCTATTCTTTTGCAGACTTGACTGCATATTTTGTTGAGCAAGATGAGATTAGAGCAGGGAAGGGTAAAAAGAAGCAAAGAATGGTACAAGAGGATGGAGTCAATAAGAAGAAGAAGAAGAAGGAAGTAGAGAAGAAGGCTGAATCTTCTAAAGGCAAGAAGAAGTCCAACAAGTAAGCCCATACTCTGATACAAATGTTTGTCTTCAATTTCCTGTGTCTCTTGATTTGTAGTATGCTGTATGTTTTGCTATGGCTTTTGAATGCAATAACTTTTCCTGTGGTGTGCCTATGTGTACTTCATATGATCCCTGTGGTTGCAGCAAGACCTGAGCAACCATTCCCAGACATACCTTTTCAAGAATTCTGCAAATTTGTTGAGAACCACTTCCACTCAACAATATCATTGTCTGCAGTTTTAATGATTCTATTCTCCATGACTGAAAATACCATGCTTCTTGGACTACATGCTTGACAACAAAACCCAAAATATAGGGGGGGGAGATTCAATTTAACTACTGGTTGGATGAACTGCTTATCAAGGGCAATATTAAAGAGAGCAAATGCTAATAATGCACAAATCCTTCCTGTGAGCAAAGCAAATCATGACACTGAAGATAGCAAGAATGATCAAGTCATCACCAAAGTTACCTTGAAGCTGGATGCATTGGCTAAGCTGCTAAAACTGTCACCTTACAATAAGAAAGGGAAATTCACAGGGAAGCTGTTGCCAGTTTCACATGCTGAGATTTCTCCAGTGCATGTTATCTGCCCAGATTCAATTGTGTGTGAATCTATGAGCTGCAATCCAAGGTCATTGATTCAGAATACCAAACAAAAGGACATACCCTTGGTGACACTGATAAAAGATTTTGTTACCTATGACCAAGTGCCTGTACTCAGTGGTCAATGTCCAGATTGCAAGACAGTCTACTATACTGATCATGAATCAGTACCCAATCCAATACACAGCAGGCATGACAGAGTCTACCTAAACTCTGCTACATACATAAAAATTGGACAGAGTCTATGGGTTGACAGACACTTTACTTCAACTGTCATGAGTGGCATTTATAACTTCCATGCATCAACAGCCACTTATGCAGAATTTTGGAACATGTCATTTAGGCCTGAAAAAGAATTGACAAGAAGGCAGATATGGCATGCATTTGTACAAGAATCATTACGTGTTCAGGCTGCAGCATCTCACCTAAACTTCACACTAGAAGATGGGCTGCCAATAGATGAAGTAACAAGACAGGCTTTCCACCTTCTAGGGAATGGTGGTGTTATTCAAGGATCAATTCAACACAGTTGTGATGAGTGCACACAAAAGTACAGGGAGCAGTCTGCTTTTGGCACAGGTAGAATTGATCCATCAGCTATTGTTGGCATGGAGGATGCAGGTATTGCACAAACATTTCAGAGTAACATCATTGAGGATTGTGCACCTGTGAAAATGATTGTCATGGATGGAATTATAACAGGACATACAGTAAGTTGTTTATCCAGGCCTATTAATTGGCATTCAAGTTCTCTTCCAGTATTGTGGATATGAAGGTTGCACTTCAGACTTGTTAAATGCTCATGGTGGAGTATACTGTGCTTTTCATGAAAATCTAGTTGGAAGGGTTTGCCATGTTGGTGGTTGCACCAATGTAAAGATCCAAGGCACTCAAGCCTGTGAGCAGCATATGGACAGGTGGCAAAGGCATGTCATCAATCATAAGACTAATGTACTGGGAGGATATAGAAGGGCCATGAGAAGAGCAGATCAGACAATGCCTTGGATGTCAGCTTTTGCTCCTTCACAACAGGCACATGATACTGAGGAGGGGAGGAGGAAGATCAGGTGACACAGAGGAACTCTTCACACCTCCAAGAACTTACTGTGTTGAGACTATCTGTGCACCATGTGGTGTTGTAATAGCATGGGCAAAGTTTTCAAATTCTGAATCACCAAGAAACATATTGAACTTCCTCAATCTGGTATATCCAAGTGTTGAAAGCAGACCTTCATATATATGTATTGACAAGGCTTGCTTGGTACTCAAGAGGTGTGTTAACAGTGGCTTATGGGAAAGCTGGAAAAATACAAGCAGATTCATTGTTGACTCTTATCATTATGTCAATCATCGTGCATCAGATCAGTTATGTTGTACATGGTGCAATCCTGCACCATTGGATGGATCAGCTCCCAACCTGGTAATTGTGTCAAGCGTGCATTTAATACACAAGCCTGTGAACAATTGAATGCTTGGTTGGGTGGCTTTGATAACATCTTGAGGAGAATGAAATCTGGGAATTTTAACTGGTTCTTACATACCATGCTTTATTATCACACAAAGCAAGTAATCAGAAAGCAAGGGGTGAATATTGATAAGGATGAGAGGGATTCAGCTGATGATATGTAGTGATACAGTTAATTACAACTTATCTTATATACAGGTTACACTTTTCTTTTAAAATTATGTAATTTGAACTGTTGCAATGGAGATATGGCCAATTTAATGTCTTTTGTTTGTTAATAGCATAGAATAACATGAAGCTCAAAAAAAGCCAAAGTGTATATATAGAAATTATGAGCATAAGTAGGGGTACATACTGAATAAAGAATTATGTAATTTGAAGGTGTTTCTGTGTAGATATAGTCAAATAGATGATTTTTCTTGCTGGTAACACAGAATTCTATCTAGGCCAAGCAAGGCCAAACAATCAGTGCAAATAATATTAACCAAAGTAGAGGCTACACAGGGAATCAAGAATAATGTAATTTGAAGGTGTTATCATGGAGATATAGGCAACTTAATGTGATACTGCATTGGGACAGTTAGTTAAGAATGGGCTCGGATTGAGCTCGGAGTACAAGCTCACTCCGAGTTCAGCTCGGATTGAATGGTAAAAGTTCCCAACTCGGACTGAGCTTGGATTGAACTCGGAGTCTACTCGGATTTTATCACTTTTTATCACTTCCTCAGACTGGACTCGGATTCTACTCGGAGTCCTCGGACTGAGCTCAGATTCCACTCGTTTGGGGGGGGGAGTGTAAATTGCTGGCTCTCCCCAAGCATATAAACTTTCACTTTCCCAACCAATGGCCCAATCTCCATCTCTGTTACTTTCTCTGCATCAGCCAAGTTGAAAACATTTCCTTCAGCTCTCCCACACAAAATCCCCTTTGTGGTAGATGAAGATCCATGTGGGGGAGGACTACCCATGTGGATATCTATAACTTTGTTATCAGTCCAGGTAGAATAAATGTGAAACTTCCATCACCATGGTCATTAAACACATTTCCAGGAATATTATCATTGTTCTCCAGTGTCTGGCTATGAGTTAAATATTAGCCCTCAATCAAGTACAGGGCAAGATTGACCCTACCTGCCATTCTGTTCCATCATTATATTCTAATGCCTCCTCCTCTAACTCATCAACAGCTCCAAGGCTCTATTTTTGTTTAGCAGCTAGTCCAAATGTGACAAATTGCAACACACCTCTTTCTCCTTCCCTTTTCCTAACTTATTCTCACTCTCATTTGTTTTCCCCACATCCCCAACATCCTCAATGCCTTCTCATTCTTGTCAAGATCCTGTTATAGTAAAACTAAGATCCAGGTAATAAGGTTTGTATTATCATAACTCACCTCCACTGATTTATCTGTAGTATCCTCCTCATCAATCTCCTCATCAATCTCATCCTCACTGGTGGTCCTTTCCTCCTGTTCATATTCACTCCCTGAATCATCTGATTCAATCACAGAATCTCTACAAGTACATGTGACTTGTTGCTTGGGCTTGCTTTGTAACAGTAGCTGGCCTGAGCATGGACATGCTGGAGGGGCAATAGGTATACCACTGGCTTCAAGAATTTCTTCAGAACTACAATTTGTTAAGGTAGGGTGGTGAACAAATACAAGTATATTACAGGTATATTAAATACATATAGAGATTAAATCCAGATTGATTTCCAAGGGTGTTGAATCACCGAGGGTGGGGATGGGTGGACAAGAGTGTGGGGGTGGTGGATGAGGTTGGGGATGTGTCGACAAGGATGTGGGGTGGGTGTGGGCAGTGCGGGTGAGGCGCCAAAGGTGGGCATGGGTCAATGAGTGGTGCGCGGTGGGCATGGGGTGGTGTGAATGAAATACAGATGAGGGGGGTGGGTTTATGACAGTGGGCATGGGTGCACAAGGGTGTGGGGTGGGCGTGGGGGGTGCAAATGTGTTGCCGAGGGCGGGTGTGGGTTGACAAGGGCGCAAGGTGGGCGTGGATGAATTACTGAGGTGGCGGGTGAGTCATTGAAGGTAGGTGTGGGTCAATGAGGGGTGCGCAGTGGGCGCGGGTGGTGTGAATGAAATACGGATGAGGGGGGTGGGTTTATGATGTGGGTGTGGGTGGACAAGGGTGCGGGGCGGGCGTGGGCAGTGTGGATGTGTTACCGAGGGCAGGCGTGGGTCAACAAGGGCGCGAGGTGGGCATGGATGAAATACCAAGGTGGCAGGTGAGTTGTCAAAGGTGGGCGTGGGTAAACGAGGGGCGCGGGTGGTATGGATGAAATATGGATGAGGGGGGTGGGTTTACAATGGTGGATGTGGGTGGACAAGGGTGCGGGGCAGGCATGAGTGGTGCAAATGTGTTACCAAGGGTGGGCGTGGGTCGACAAGGGCATGAGGTGGGTGTGGATGAATTACCATGGGTGGGCATTGGTCAACAATGGTGCAGGGTGGGCATGGGCATTGCGGGCAAGCCGTTGAAGGCAGGGATGGGTCGTTGGTGGTGTAGTTGAATTTTGGGCGAGTTGAAGGCAGGGATGGGTCGTAGGTGGTGTCGTTGAGTGGTGGTGAGTTGACAAGAGCACAGGGTGGGCGTTGACAATGCAAGTGTGTTGAGGAGGGCGTGGGTGATTTTCCGATGGTGAGTAAGTTGTCAAGGGGAACAGTGAGAATGGGGAGGGGAGAACCTGGTCAGTACTTGTAAGAAGAACAAATAAAACCACTCACAGTTTTAGATGTTCTCTGACAGCAGGTAAAAGGGTGGCGGGCATGGGCGTCATGGTTGTGAGGGTGGGTAATACATGGTAAAGTGGGCGCATTTGGGTGCATTTGCATGTGAGGGTGTTGGTGGGGCGTGGCACAGTGGAAAAATGCGGTGGGGGTGGTGGATTGAGTCAAGAAAGCAAGGGAGAGAGGAGGAGGTACATACCTGGGGGTGTTGGCAGCTGCTGCGTCTTCTTTTGCTCAAGCAGCTGAAGTCTTCCTGTTGAAAACATCGTTCAAGTGATACAAAATGGAAATGGGCGGGCCATACCTGTCCCCTTGCATTGCTTGCTCATTGTCACCTTGTCAATGGCATCATCTGATGCATCGTCATCCCTCTTCTTCCTCCCTTTTGTCTTCCTCTTGTGCTCAGGGCTGGCTTGAGCAGAGATGGTCAATATTGTCCTCTTGCGACCTTTTCACAATGGCGAGGTGGCAGCAGTGGAAGCGGCAGGTGCATTGGCTGATGAGCAAGTGGTGGGCATGCTGTGTGAACGGTTGTGACAATGTGTCACATGAGTGACGTGTAGCTAGTGTCGTCACATGAGTGACATGCCCATGGCACACATGTGGCATCACATCAACTGAATGTAGCACTGCCAAATAGAAATATATGTAAACAAGGCCAAGGGTTACATTTATGTACATTTCTTAAAATACTTTCTAATGTATGTGATATATTCCTATCAGACTCCAATTAGTCCGATTTTACTCCACTCCCAGTCATTGGACTGTGTCCAATATTGTCTGATTTGACTCCTATGAAATGGTTGGACTGGGATTGGAGTCAAATCAGAGTGCAAACATAATTTTACTGCCATTCTATTAATGAGTTTTTTCATCGGAATAGGGGGGGGACAGTAAAGAGCTCGGAAATTGTATCACCCAAAGTATCAAGAGAAACACCCACAAAGCATCCATTTGCTGATGTCCATGACACCAGCTACCAACCGCCCTCGGATCAACCCTACAGCTTGCTTCTGAAACACCGCAACATGACCTACACAACCCTGTCACCAGTGCAAAATGAAAGATTGGTACAACACGTCTTCAAGCACACGCTACAGAGTCACACAACACATATGAGCTATGAAGAGCTATTAGCAGTATCTCCGGACCTCTGTGCCAAGCTTCACGAATATTTAACTCCGTGATGTATTCCAGTTCCAGCACAAGCAACTCCCAAAATGTTTGCAGATGCGCACCTATATGGTGCCGACACTGTGCGCAAAGTATACGCCATGCCAGACTTGGCAGAGGCATTTTATAGAGTTGAAGGACCATGTTACAGTTTCTTCTTCGTTTCGTCTCCCTGTTTCAGCGAACTGTTTCATACTCATCATTTCTCCTGAACTGCACATAGTACAGCCTGGACGCTATCTCCTTTCATAGCTACCTTCACATTTCCTTTCTCAGGTAGCCATCATTTCATTCCCTTTATAGTTTCCGTTGTTCCCTGACCATATATAAACCCCATGTATTGTAGAGTAACTCCAGTTCCAACTTAGACGAGTTTTGCTCTCAACAACAATCAACTTGAATGCTCTTTTCTCTCATTGCTCTCAAGACCTTTGTCATCGCTTGACTTAGCATCTGAACTCTCTGTCCAGTGGCTGGGAGCGGACCAAAACTCTGCTTGTTGCTGTTGACTTAGAACGAACCATGATGAGGGCATCATCCATAACACAAGTTGGAACTCAGGAACTGCTCAGTGCATCGTCACTAGCCAGACACCATTGATACCAGGGCCTCTTTGATTAGGCCACCAAATGACTCTGTTCATTACAGACAGAAGTACTCCCTTAACCAAAGAGAAGTCTACTTCTCTACTACACACAAGGTCTGGTGTTACGTCTCAGGAACAAAGAGGAAGAACCTACCGGTCTCAGAGGAACTCTTTGAAGGAGAATACCAGGAAGGAGACCCTAATAGCAAATTACCAGGAGACATTTGGATTCACTGGTATAACGAAACAAACGAGGAAAACAATCAGTTATTCCTAACCCCAAACACCGAACCTGAACTCACTTGGTGGCATGAGTTTTGAGTCAACAAAAGACTAGGAGATTTCGCTTTCCTAGCGCTTGACGAACAAACAGTAACCGAGTGGAACAAATACAGAGAACAACAACAGATCGAGATAGATCTAGCCTTTGGGGACGAATCAAACCGAGGAGAAAACTCAAAACAAGGCACAGAACCGAAACACGAATCAGGAACACAGGATCCAAGACCTGAAACACCAAAACCGAAACAGGAACCAGAAAAGGAAATGTTGGAAGACAAGGATACATCCTCAAAAAGGATAAAGGGAATCTCCATTAAGGAATTCAAAGGACAGTGCTCTAAGGCGAAACATTTCATCAATACATTTGATGATATCTTCGATCTTGATGAGGGACGCTTTGAAACATCGAAAAAGCGAATCAAGTATGTTCTCCTTCACTTAGGGGAAGAACTAGATGATTGGAAAGCCAATCTTCGAGGAGAATTAGAGGCAGCAGAAGCGACCAAAGGAAAATCAGCAGAAAGCGTGTATACACTCTCTTGGGATAACTATACCAGCTTCAGGTGACGATTCTTGAGCGACTGGGGAGAATCTGACAGCACAGCCAGGACCCTGAATGATCTAGATAAAGTCAAAGTGGGCAGAGATATTGACATCCCTGCCTATATTCAGAAGTTCTGATTGCTCATACACTCCACCGGAATTACAGGGTTCATGGCGCAGCACATTTACTTCTGTAAAGGACTCCCTGCATCAGTAGCAGCAAAGATCATCGAGAACCCCGCAGTTGTTAGTATGGAAACAGTTTATAATGCTGCAGAATGCCTGCACAATGCTTGTGTTTTAAATTTAACCGAAATCAGAAGCCCTCTGCATCCGGATCAAGGGGAATCAATGCTGTAAGCACAGGATGTCTTTCAGATACCCAAAAGGAGGAATACCAAAAAACTGGCAAGTGTTTTAGATGTGGAACACAGGGACACATATCCAGGGACTGCCCAAACAAGGAGAATACCCAAGCATTGTCCTACAAGTCCTCCTCCCTGCAGAATCGCACAATCAGAGCAGTCGAGGAAACAACCTCGAACGAATCAGCTGCCCAATGCATTAGGGCATTATTACAAGAACTCCCTGAGGAAGAACACGAGAATACCCTCCAGAAACTCGAATCCGAGGGTTTTTAAGAAGGAGATGCCAGAAAGCAGTTGACACCTCCAGTACCATTGAACAGTTAGCACTCGACTCTGTAATTGTAAACTCCAATAATAACAAACGAATTTCCATTACTGTGCAAACAACCCATAAACCTGCTGAAATATCTGCTCTCATCAATTGTGGAGCAGAAGGAAACTTCATTGATGAATGAATATCAAAAGATCTACCAAAGGAACTCTTAAAACAACCAATTAGAGTCAAGAACACTGATGGAACAATCAACCAGAACGGATTAATCACTCATCGCACTTGTCTTACATACTCTATCAAAGGAAAGACGTACACCAACTGGTTATGGATCACGAATTTAGGAGATCAGGAAATAATCTTTGGGATAACCTGGTTGGAACAGCATAATCCTACCATTGATTGGCGAAAGAAAACCCTCCAAATGGACAATGATTCAGAGGACATCAAACCTATTTGGTGTATGGCATTAGACAGTCAACAATGGGGAGAGGACGAATATTGGATTAGGGTAAAAACATCCACATCACAGGCGCTTGAACATCAGGCAAAACGAGACGAAGCGCCGACGGTTTTGCCTTCTGGATATGCACCTTTGCAAGCCACCTTTGAGAAGAAAGCATCCGAGCATTTCCCATCCTCCTGCCCATGGGATCATGCAATCGAGCTCAAAACAGGATTTACGCCAAAGGTCAACAAAATCTATCCATTATCATTGAAAGAACAGTCAACTCTCAATGAATGGATTAAGGAACAATTAGACAAAGGATACATTCGACCATCTAAATCACCACAGGCATCACCATTTTTCTTTGTCTCTAAAAAAGAAAGTGGCGCACTTCAACCTTGTCAGGACTATCAATACCTAAACAAGTGGACAATCAAGAATGCCTATCCATTACCATTAGTCTCTGATCTAATGACGAAACTAGAAGGCACAAATTACTTCACTAAACTTGATTTGCACTGGGGATACAACAATGTCCGAATCAAGAATGGCAACAAATGGAAGGCAGCATTTATAACAAACCGAGGTCTATATGGGCCAATGGTCATGTTCTTTGGCCTTTGCAATTCGCCTTCTACATTCCAAACTATGATGAATGAATACTTTCAGGACATGATAAACAAAGGATGGCTCATTATTTACATGGACAACATTCTAATTTGTGGGAAAATCAAGGAAGAAATACAAAAGCGCACAGAACGCGTCCTGGAATGGTTACGGGAAAATGATCTATTCTTGAAACTTGAGAAATGCAAATTTTGCATCCAAGAAGTCAAATTTCTAGGCATGGTAGGTGCGTCAGTAGATGGTGGAGGCGACGGGTGTCAGCAGTGTGTTGGGCAGGTGACAAATCACGTGTGACACGTCACATTGAATCAATGGCGCGTCGTGCGTGCGTTTGACTGTTCACGTGACTGAATAGCCCAGCATATATAGCTGGGCTCATTCAGCGACGGGACTCCCCAGGACTCCCAGGACCTTGGGCTCCCAGGAATCCCGGGTTTTTTTGGCAGCAAAAATGGGTTTTGCCAGCCACCAGCCAGTCCCAGGAATTCCCGGGAATTCCCGGGACTGGGCCAGGAGTCCAGTGGGACTATGTGGGGCACCGTAAAGAGCTCACTTTCTTTGGCAATTAACTCCAGTAGATTGTCTTGCCAATCTACTGCAAATCTTTCTGACATATATATAGACCAATAAGATCTTATCTTCCTCTTCTGCTCCTGCCATTTTCAGCTGTATGTACAGCCAACAGGCATTGATAAAGTTTGTGGCCTCTGACATTTTGCCAGAGAACACCAGAGGTTTGGTGACATCTATCCAAGATCCACCATTTTCTCCTTGTGGTTGGGGAATATTGAATACTGTCCCTTCCAGTATATTGATAATTGGGGCCTGTACTACCAGTGGTAATGCTGCCTGCTGTGCCACAGTGGCATTGTTGTTTTGGAGTGTTTGGAGTTGCACCTGCAACTGCTGAATAGTATGATTTTGTTGATTCAGCAACTGTAACAGTTGCATGGATGTCAAATTGTCCTCTCCTGGATCTGACATTGTGATGTACAGTGACTCAAACAAGTGATTCAATGTTTGGTGCTTTTGAACTGTTTGCAAAATAACTCAAGAACAAAGACAAACAAGGGTAAACTATGAGGAAATGAATAAGAGCAGTATATCAGAGCTACATGCTGATAAAAGAATTATGGGATTAGGCACAGTAGCCATGGAGATATAGGCAATATAATCTGATGACTTGTTGAATCACTTTTTTGAGTGTGTATAAGAAATATAGGAAATGGTTACTCTAGTACTTTGTATAGCTCCCCTTTACTTTTATCACTTTTTCCACCCTCCTAGGCATACTTTAAATTAAGTTGTGACATGCCTCTAGCTCTATATCATTCCACACCTCTGCCACTCTCTTCCAAATCTGCCAAACTTCTTTGGCTGGTGTTTCATGCTTGGCCAATGATGCCAGAGGTGTTCAATGGGATTAATGTCTGGAGACTGTGGAGGCCAGTCTAGAAGCATGATATTATCCTCTTCCATCCAATTTCTGGAGGTGTGCTTTGGGTCATTGTCTTTCTGGAAAATGACCTCATCTTCAGAAATACCAGATTCTTCCAAGGTGGGCAGCAAGTCACTGTCCAAAGTCTCCACATACTGATCAGTGTCCATCCTCCCCTCAACTTCTGCAAGTTACCCTGCAGCATTCTAGCTCACACATCCCCATACCATGATGCTTCCACCCCACAAATTTCACTGTTCCTCATACCTCCCCTTCAATCAACCCCTTCCCCACCTATTTCTACACCCACTGCTTACCATCTAACCCAATCCTATTGATCTTTGTCTCATCTGACCAAATTACCCTCTTCCAGTCCTCCACTGTCCACTCCTTGTCCTTCAAAGGAAATACCAATCATTTCCTCCCATGCATGCAATGCTCAGTGGCTTTTCCTTGTTTGTTGCAGCCTCATTCCTGACTGTCTGGGTGGAGACTGGGTTGGGGATGATGGTGCTTACATGCCTAGTAACCTGGATGGCATTTGTGGCCTTGCCAGTGGAAATCTGTGAGAGGATGGAGTGAATGGTAGTGGCAGTGAGCTTGGAAGAAGAACCAAGATGAGGTTTTGTCAATTGGGAAGTGACCATGGGAAGCAAGGGAAATGATGTTTTACTTGTGAGCAGCAGAGATGGGGTGCATATTAGAATGGGGTGCCCTTGCATGTTTGCTGGCTTAGATAGCATTAATGTCAAGGTACCATCATTTTGATGACCATCCATCATCAGTTTCAGGTTGTAGCCACTGATTGATATCAGTTTCTGATGTTTCTGATGCACACTCAAATAAGTGATTCAATGAGTCATCAAATTAAGTGCCTATATCTCCATAGATACTGTGCCTGAATACATAATTCTTTTATTAGTATGTAGCCCTGATGTACTGCTTTTATTCAGCCCCTCATAGTTTACCCTTGTCTGTCTTTGTTCTTGAGGTATTCTACAAACAGTCCAAAAGCACCAAAAATTGAATCACTTTTTCGAGTCACTGTATAATGGAGGTGTTGTAAATTGGGAAAGAGATCTTGATGGCTGTGATGCCAATGAAGATCTGAATGGTGGTGGTGGTGGTGAAAAGGGTGGTGCGACTTCTCTGATGAAATCTGTGTCAGAGTTGAAAAGGTTCTGGATATGTATAGTTGCAGGGTTCTGATGTATGATCTGGAACAGTGCTGGTTCCCAGATATGTGGTTCTTCAGTGACTGAAGGGGTGGATGATGATGATGATGATGATGATGATGAGAATGGATCATCCTGAAACCCATTGTTGTTAGGGTCAAGATCCCCAAATACTTCATCCCAAAAGTTGTCTATTTCGCTTTTGGTAAGACCATGTCACCTAAGAATAGCCCGAATCTCCTGATCTTCTATTGTATGTAAAGTGAGGAAGGGTTTAACCTGTCACTTGTTTGGGATGTGCACTCAGGATCCTCAACCCTCACTGTGCAGTACAATATAGGTATGGTATTTATAGATTCAGTATTCAAATTGAAACTTATTACTAATCTGGGGCCAAACAGTTGTCCAGATAGCACTATACTCTTAATGAGTATGGCCTTTCTCAGAAGTGCATGACCAAGCAGCAGCTACTTCCAAGGACTACAAATATGGTAACAATGTATTTAATGTATAGCCTTCAGAGGCCTAGACCAGGGCAATTTAATGCATGCAGGGGCTGGTGAGGCTGGTCCCACAAAACAAGTGATGTATTGTGTCACTACCTCAGCACTGGTATCCTGTGGACAGGTGACCCTATAAACTGGGTTAGGTTCTTCAGTTTGCATAGACTGGGAACTTAAGATGAAGCTTTTATAGATGCTCCAAAGAACTAGGGGTGATGGTTTTATTGTCCAACTACAAATAAACACTTTGGACTCTGTGGAAGAGTGTAGGAGCCCCCAGTTATCAAAGTCCCCTTAGCCCAAGGGTCCGGGCACAAGCATGATGCTCTAAGTGAAGTGTGGGGCAGTAAGCAATGTGATGTAGTCAAGTTCTACTATCAGGACTACCCTTGCCGTGATGGCTCAGGGCCCCAACAATAGACTTATGAGTAGAGGAGATGAGAGAAGGGATGAAACCCAAGAGAACTTGACTGAGGACTCTGGGTGTTCATTGCTCAGTTTATATACCTATCTACATGGTCTGTGCGCTAACCCCTACAACCCAAAGGCTGTGGAACCCTACACTAACAATAGTACAAAATGAATTAAGACTGCACAGCCATGACTGCGCTTTGACTGCAGATTGGTCATGGTGGCTGAGTCATTGGTCCGGTAGTCCGTGATCTAATCTAATCTAATCTAATCTTAGCGCTGACTAGATAAGATAGATGCTGACCTGACCAAGATGTTTAGCTACAGCATATGTAAAATACAAAGAAAATGAATAAAAATGTCTTAATGAAACAGAGTGTTGAATACAAGTCATGACAATACTGTACCTGGACTTCACAAGGACTGAACCTGGATTCCTTACAATGACCTTGCTTGTGCCTGGACTGAACCTGGACAGTGCCTGGAGTGCAGGGACTTTATCTGGACTCCACAAGGACACGTAGGGGAGTGTCAAGTGCTGCAGAGAGTGGGCATGGGTGAAAGAGAGAGGGTGTGGGTGGAAAACAGTGGGTGTGGGTGAAAGAGAGAGGGTGTGGGTGGCAGAGAGGGTGAGGGTGAAAGAGAGTGGGTGCAGGTGAAAGAGAGAGGGTGTGGGCAGGAGAGCAAATACTGAGGACCCCACTCTGTTCTGCTTGGTTGAGCACTGGGGGGGGGCTAGCACAATGTGTTGAGTGAGTGTTCATGGTGGTGGGATAGGCTGTGCTGATCAGATCAATCATCATTGCACAGCTGTGCTAATGTATCACATGATTTTCATGTGTGGTGTGCCACATGACAATCAACAATCTGTTGTTGTGTTTTGATCAACAAAAATGTTTGTGTCACATGAAATGATGTAAGCAGATCCTATATATATGTGAGGCTTTTGTACTGGTTCCCCTCAGAGTGTGCTTGGATTATGAGTAGTCTGAGCCCACTCTGAGCTCAACTGGGCTTGGACTGCATTTTTAGCCCAAGTTCCATTTTGAGTGAGTTCCCTGCCATTGAGCTTGGAATAAGAGCTTGGAATCTGATTGGAATATGAGGACTCCTCATAATGGACTTGGATTCTGAGGTTTGGGGGGGGGGGAGTAAAGCACTCAACATACTGCATATTTGAGTTACTTACTGATGTTTCTTTTGACATTCAATTTTGATTTAGGAGTGGCTTGTGGTGCTTGAATATTGGGGTGTTCCTGTTCTAGTCTTGTATGCAAACTTTCTTCAAGACCAGAAAGGGTTACCTGTGCCTTGGAGGTTTTCTCCATGTTAGTTGCAAGCTTCTTTGCTGTTGTCTTGAGTTGACTAGCTGTGGTAGCAGCTGGTGGCTTTAGTATCTGTTGTCTAGCCTTCTCTGACATGTCAGGCAGGCCAGGCCTACTTATTGGATTTTTGAGTGTTATAATGAACATTGGTACTAGGTTCAGACATTGTTGACAGGACAATGTAATTATATAGTACTGTTACTGAATTGTTTCATCACCATGATGTGACACTAAGCCTAGCTGCACATCTCATACTTTTTTTCAAATGCAACCTTATGATCCAGTGCCTGCTAGTGTGGGACCTATGATCCAACATCTGTTATGTGGATACTATGATTTGGGCACAACAAGGTCACACTCCTTTGCCCTGCCTGGCTTGAATCTAACAGATGGCAGATGATGAGAGACACCAACCTGACACTTGCACTGGTGTCTGGATCTCAAATGGAATAGTGTTACTAGGTTGGCTCTTGGCATCTGGTTCTTTCACTTCCTCATGGAAGGGAAAGTGGTCTTGGGATTGTGAATAAAACTGTTTACATTGGCAATGCTCTTGTGGGGACACCACAAACACTGTCAATTTCACCAGGCAACAAAGTCTGTACCCAAAAGTAGCTAGCATAGAACAAGATTCATAGGGTGAGTAAGTACATCATAGGTTCATAGCAAGGGAAGACATGAAAAAGATCAGGAATCTGATTTACTAAATGGCACAGTAATGTCAAATGAAGATGGTGACAATAAGAAAGACACACCAAAGATGACAATGGTTCTGTAGAGAAGTGAGGTATCTTCTTATTACAAAAGTCAGCAAAGTAATGGGAATTACAATTGAATACATACTTTCAGGTCTTGGTCTGATTGTATAAATATGTAATCAAGTCTGCATGGTCAGGTGGCATAGACCCAACAGTAATTTCAGTTTTCAGTTTCTCCACATAATTCATCATTATGAACTGGTCAAAAGCATTTGTTAAAGCTGTCTGCACATGTTCTCTTGCCCAAAATGCTTGTTTAGCAATGATGAGGATTGCTTTTAAATTGTCAACATAAATCAGTTTTGGTAACTAAAAGAGTAGTTTACCAACTAAGGCTTGACAATGTGATGGCTGATGATATGAAAGCCAATAAGTCATTCTTGGTGAGGCAAGCTGACTTCCAACCTTGTGGAGCACAAATTCAGTATCAATGTCAATCCCACATGAACTGAGGATCATGGGCTAATTATAGCATAATAATCTGAATCTGATGTAAGTAACAAATGGCATACCAACTAAAAGTAGAGCAATGAGGTAAACAAAAAATGTGTAATATCACTCACTTTCTGTTGGTTATGGATCAGATAGGAAAGTCCCTGGCATAAAATGGGCACTGTCACTCACATACTGTTGGTCATGGGATCAGATGTCAGGAGAGTCCCTGGCATAAAATGGGCACTGTCACTCACTTCCTGTTGGTCATGGGGTCAGATGTCAGGAGAGTCCCTGGCATAAAATGGTCACTGTCACTCACAGACTGTTGGTCATGGGACCAGATGTCAGGAGAGTCCCTGGCATAAAATGGGCACTGTCACTCACAAACTGTTGGCCACGGGATCAGAGTCCCTGGCATAAAATGGGCACTGTCACTCACTTCCTGTTGGTCATGGGACCAGATGTCAGGAGAGTCCCTGGCATAAAATGGGCACTGTCACTCACCAACTGTTGGTCATGGGATCAGATGTCAGGAGAGTCCCTGGCATAAAATGGGCACTGTCACTCACTTCCTGTTGGTCATGGGATCAGATGTCAGGAGAGTCCCTGGCATAAAATGGGCACTGTCACTCACATACTGTTGGTCATGGGATCAGATGTCAGGAGAGTCCCTGGCATAAAATGGGCACTGTCACTCACATACTGTTGGTCATGGGATCAGATGTCAGGAGAGTCCCTGGCATAAAATGGGCACTGTCACTCACAGACTGTTGGTCATGGGACCAGATGTCAGGAGAGTCCCTGGCATAAAATGGGCACTGTCACTCACTCTCTGTTGGTCATGGGACCAGATGTCAGGAGAGTCCCTGGCATAAAATGGGCACTGTCACTCACTTCCTGTTGGTCATGGGACCAGATGTCAGGAGAGTCCCTGGCATAAAATGGTCACTGTCACTCACAGACTGTTGGTCATGGGATCAGATGTCAGGAGAGTCCCTGGCATAAAATGGGCACTGTCACTCACTTCCTGTTGGTCATAGGACCAGATGTCAGGAGAGTCCCTGGCATAAAATGGGCACTGTCACTCACATACTGTTGGTCATGGGATCAGATGTCAGGAGAGTCCCTGGCATAAAATGGGCACTGTCACTCACTTCCTGTTGGTCATGGGATCAGATGTCAGGAGAGTCCCTGGCATAAAATGGGCACTGTCACTCACAGACTGTTGGTCATGGGACCAGATGTCAGGAGAGTCCCTGGCATAAAATGGTCACTGTCACTCACAGACTGTTGGTCATGGGACCAGATGTCAGGAGAGTCCCTGGCATAAAATGGGCACTGTCACTCACAAACTGTTGGCCACGGGATCAGAGTCCTTGGCATAAAATGGGCACTGTCACTCACTTCCTGTTGGTCATGAGACTAGATGTCAGGAGAGTCCCTGGCATAAAATGGGCACTGTCACTCACTCTCTGTTGGTCATGGGACCAGATGTCAGGAGAGTCCCTGGCATAAAATGGGCACTGTCACTCACAAACTGTTGGTCATGGGATCAGAGTCCCTGGCATAAAATGGGCACTGTCACTCACATACTGTTGGTCATGGGACCAGATGTCAGGAGAGTCCCTGGCATAAAATGGTCACTGTCACTCACAGACTGTTGGTCATGGGATCAGATGAGAGTCCCTGGCATAAAATGGGCACTGTCACTCACATACTGTTGGTCATGGGATCAGATGTCAGGAGAGTCCCTGGCATAAAATGGGCACTGTCACTCACATACTGTTGGTCATGGGATCAGATGTCAGGAGAGTCCCTGGCATAAAATGGGCACTGTCACTCACTTCCTGTTGGTCATGGGATCAGATGTCAGGAGAGTCCCTGGCATAAAATGGGCACTGTCACTCACTTCCTGTTGGTCATGGGATCAGATGTCAGGAGAGTCCCTGGCATAAAATGGGCACTGTCACTCACTTCCTGTTGGTCATGGGACTAGATGTCAGGAGAGTCCCTGGCATAAAATGGGCACTGTCACTCACTCTCTGTTGGTCATGGGACCAGATGTCAGGAGAGTCCCTGGCATAAAATGGGCACTGTCACTCACAAACTGTTGGTCATGGGATCAGAGTCCCTGGCATAAAATGGGCACTGTCACTCACTTCCTGTTGGTCATGGGACCAGATGTCAGGAGAGTCCCTGGCATAAAATGGGCACTGTCACTCACCAACTGTTGGTCATGGGACCAGATGTCAGGAGAGTCCCTGGCATAAAATAGGCACTGTCACTCACAGACTGTTGGTCATGGGATTAGATGTCAGGAGAGTCCCTGACATTAAATGGGCACTGTCACTCACTCTCTGTTGGTCACCATTTGATGAGGCTCTTCAGCATTAAATGTTGCCTATGACACTCACAGACTTTATTCAAGCTTGTTTATCAAGGTTCCATGGCAGACAAGTGGGTAGCACAACTTACTTCCTATTCTGAGATCAGCCATTGGAAGAACAAGTCCACTGCCACTCACTTTCTGTTGTATCCATCAGATTGTACATTCAATATGTATTTCATTGTTTACCCACTATTGTCATATTGTTAGACTTGAATGGGAAATATAGTACCACTCACATTGTTCAAACACTATTCAAAGGCAACAACATAGCATGCCTCATACACTTCAAGGCATCAAACTTACATACCTTGTGCAAGTGATCATCAGATTTATCATGCTATCATGATCATACTATTATCTTCCTAACATAATGTGGAATGATCAACACCTACCCAGAAGTATGGGAAATGTGGAAACACAATTCCAGCCATGTATCTCCAACTGCTATTCCTTCTCACAATGTCTCTGTTGCATATTATGGCTCATGTGAAATTTAATTGTGGTTGATCTCACTGGAGAGCACTCTTAACACAGAGATCCAAGTTGTTTGCCTGAGTTGAGATGAATAGATGATGCAAACTATCATTGTCAATTGTTTGAGCTGTTTTCTCTGTTAGTTCAGGACAATCATTTTCAGGCTTGTGCATCTCTGGCAACATAGGGTCATTTATAACAGTTCAAAAAACATTCATTGCTGACCTTCCAATTTCACAAATGCTTTTGGAGGATGATTTGTATTCATCACTCTGGGGAGGTAAACTTCCTGGAAAGATTGTTCAGCATTCTTTCGAGCCCTGTCCCACATAGCCTCTCCATCCTCAATGTCATTAAGTTTACCACATTCTTGAATAATTTGACCATCAAACTTGGTGAAAACCAACACCAAAGGAACTGTATTCCATCAATAAACTGTGTTTGGAATCACTGTTGACTTACCTCCACCAGTCCCTTTGTTGAAGAACTGAAGTTCTGCAGATGGGAGGGGGCGAGGACTATCCATGGGTATGCAGTACCTATGGAAATCAGCATGAGATGGAACATAAATGTTAGTACAAGTGAAAGTATACCAAATTGCATGCAATTGATCTTTGAGATCAGTTGCTGTGGATTTCTTCTCAATAAATTTCCAAACTTCCTCCATCTCTTCCTCAGCACCAGCCTCAAAGCCCTGTGAGTCATGGAAGATGAAGTTGCTACCAGGATATGTAATCTGGTGCTCAATATCATGTATGCCACGCTGGAAGATGGTCTGAAGTCAATGGTAATCAAGATGCACAAGCCAGCTCACCTCTATGGATGACTTTAAATGACTAGCAGATTCCTTTTTCCAAAAACAATGCTTTAAACGTGACAGCATGTTGGGTTTGAGCAGATCACCATGTTGATCATATATAATGGGTTCTGTCCCCTGAGCCACGCTGCAAACCTTCTCAAGAATAGTTGTCTTGCCTGCATTAGCCCTTCCTATAACCAGAATACGGAAGTGACGGCATGCGTATCGATCCTTGAGTATGTCCATCATTTCCGAGTCATCAGCTAATAAAATCAAGGTGAGAGTTCCACAATTGCTGACCCTACTGTTCCAACTCACCGAATGCATGTGAATCTTGTGGATCAGTCTCATGCATGGTCAAGTTGTACTGCTAGTAGGGCAATAATACGATGGTATTCGAAACAATGTTTGGCCTAGGAGCAAGTTAAGAGATGTAAAGAAACACCGCAGGGCCACTCATAATCACAAAAGGTTGAACCGCCAACAGCGCGATGGTAAGGGAGCAATGGTCCACTGGTATCGGAGCGACGTGCTGGGAAACAAGAGTCTGGAACTAGGGCGGTGTGACAAGAATGTCAGGAGTTGTGCTTGGTGCAGGGATCAGTGCGTCGCAACTTGAAGAATTACGCAGGTCGGGCGCTGAAGTAGGACAGATGTGCGGTCAAGGTACGCAAGCTGTGCGAGTCAATGTCACAGTCACAAAGACGGCTCCACCAGACTGTGACCAGTCTGATTGCCTTTGTCTGCTTGCCGCTGCCGCAGTGGGCGCTTTGCAACCCTCTACTCACCACCATGCAGACCGAAGACAACTCTCCCAGTGGCTGGTTCGAAGGACGAATCGAGAAGATTCACAGCGCTCCTGAAGAATCGGATCTTCGCACAGAGTTCCAAGACCTTTTTACAGATCAACCTCAAATCGTCCTGAACCACAAACGCATCAGTGATCTCCATGCACACTTCGCCAACCGTTGGTTTGCGGCGGCAGGTGAGATGGTAGACCGGAAGCATGTAGTGGAGGACAAGGTAGAGGAGGGGGAGGGCGAGAAGAAGAAGGAGGGGACAGCCTCGACGGAGACCGTGGCTGGAAGCTATATCGTTACCCGTTTGTTCAAGTTCAGAATCCGTGCTGTCCCTGCGCAGCGAAAGAGCCACGTCGTATTCAGTACAAAGTAAGCCCTTCGTGTGGGGATTAACGTTGACTCATATATGCATGGTTTAAGAAACAACTGGGAGAGGGTCGGAAAATCTCTGAGCTGTATTTGACGATGCTGGACAAGGTGGTCCCGGTCAGCTTGCCGCAGTTCCCCGAGTATTGTGGTACATTGGAATTAGTTGGTCAGGTTATTGGAGCGATAGCCGCCAAGAAGTTTCTCAGACCGCCAATCTCAAACGCTCATAACGTACTCGGAGTTTCCTACTCGACATCCTATGACAGAGGCACCACCTCCTGCGACGACATCTCCGACAGAGGTGTCGCCGTCCTCACCCTATCCATCATTGGCCCCTTTGTCCTCGTTGTCGTTATTTTCTTGGGTTTCTTCCTCCTCCAGTGGATCTGCCCCCGTCTTCCCGGCAACGGTCCTCTTACTAGGCGTGCCACCACGACGGTCCTGAACCCGATTCGGATTCAGACCACGCTGGAAAAGATCGCTTTTGACGACGGCGATGGGTCAGCCACCTGCGTGAGCGTGCACAACCCAACGCTGGGGGAGGTTGACATCCCGTCCTCTCTCCTACCACGACCCACAACAACAACCCAAGTCTAACCAGTGCCATATCATGCCGTTCCTCCACATGCCGCGCTGCCTCCTCCTCCTCGTCTTCGTCGCCGTGTCCGGATGACAGCGAAGATGGCGCACCACCCGTCTACAGTTCCCAAGCGACCGCATGGATAGGACCCTATATCAATGGCCCGTCCGTTGTCCGTTGTTTTATTGGCACAGCCGTCCATTTGAACGAATAGGAGTCTCCTTCGCTTGAACCCCCATCTTTCACAAAGTATAAATACAACATCGCAGAACATCGCTTCGTTTCCCTCCCCTTCCTTCCGCCATTCCTACGTCGTCGATTGTTGGCTTGCACTGCTCGTCAAGCGCCGGAGTACTTCTGTCGCCGACATGCCTCGCCCAGCTTCCCGCTTCGTACTTTGTAGGGCGACGCCTGTCAGCCACGGTCGAACCGTATGGAGAATGGTCCAATCTATCTGGCATCACACGGTTCAAGTTGCGCGCCTGGGACGCGAGAACAAGAAAATGTCATGGATTATGGTGTCAATTTTGCTATTCATTGGCCATGGTAAGTGATACGATGAACAATCGCACGTCGTTTATTTTCGGGCTGCGGAGTTGGCTAGCTCACGTCAGAATCGCTTTGCCAGGTTCAATAGTGTGTTGTTTGGAATGAACGCGGAACATCGCTCTTAATGTGCTTTCTCTCTCTGGGTAACAAGCAAGAAATGTGTTCATGAAATTAATGACTCGCGGCAATTCACGGTATTCATGAATGTGGACTCGCTTTGGTCATGCTGTCAAGGCATTGGAGGAAGGCGGCGTTATGCTCATCATGATGGTCCCGAGTATCGTATCAGCAAGAAGAGGGTCCTATGAGACCGCGTGGACGTCAACCTCCGATTGAGAGCCTCAATGAGACTTGAAAAGGTCGATGAAAAGCAAGGTAATGATGTCATACGTGCTGAGGAGCACGCGTGATTAAAAGGTCCGCCATCGAGGTTTAACGTTTAACAATGACCTTCGGCGCCGTCACTCGTGCAGTTCTAGAGCACTTTACCACAAACCCCCCTGCTGCTGAAGACGCAGTATAGGCGGTGGATTGCAATACTCACAGCCCTCTTCCCCGCCGCCCAAGGCTGCATAGTCACTCCGCAACGTCGCCTTCCAGATGATCCTCAAAATCACATTCCCGACCTCGTCATCGAGGTCGTGAAGATGGCTACAGCTCTACTCATCTTTCGGACTGTCCTTATCGTTGAAATCAAAAACTCCCAACATTATGAGTATGGAATTCCAGCTCTTGAATGCCAGCTCAATCGACAAACAGACGCTGCTTTCTCCGGCACTGTGCACTCGAATGTCTACTGGATTGGAGCCTAGGAGAAGAGAGCAGAGAGGGAGTAGAGACATGTGGAGGAAAAAGGTATGGCTTGGGCGAATGATCGTGCGTCAGCGTTGCGATGAACAAAGCGTGACGGCCTGGCATGAGACCATCAAACATTTTCACCAGTCCTGGCGAAAGCACCTCCACAGCTGGCAAGGACCTACTGTTGTCAGCCAAAGTTCATTTGACCTCCCCTCACATCAACGCATCACAATGTCACTACAAGCGCCCCCGCCTCCCTCGATCGGCCTTCCACCGGCGTGCCGCGAGTAACCTGTATGTGCCTTGGTAGGCGCAGGGTTTGTTTATTTACGTATTGTTAGTTGTCTGATAGTTCACTCATGTGTCCTCCCTCCTATTGAAATGGAGATATCTTGCGGAAAAAAAAAGAAAAGAAAGCTAGCAGCGTGACATAGAATATACAATGCGTGACACGCGTCCAGCATCAAAGCTCTCGACAAGACTTCCGTGCACAGGATATCGTCTGGCCAGGTCGTTGTGGACCTTCAGACAGCCGTCAAGGAGCTCGTCGAAAACAGTTTGGACGCAGGCGCAACGAGCTTAGGTATGCCAATGCTCCCTTTTTCGTGTCTTTACTTATTCCGCGACGATCAGAGGTGCGCTTCAAGCAATATGGTTGAGCGTGGAAGTGGTGGACAATGGATGCGGTATTGACGAGAAAGACTGGGATAGTGTCGGTACGCATGGAGGGCGTTTTGCCCTTAATTTCAAGGCTCAACATGTTACAGGTCTCAAACATTACACTTCAAAACTAGCCACATTCGACGACCTGTCCACTGTTCGCACATTCGGCTTCCGGGGTGAAGCCTTGTCTTCCCTTTGTGCGTTATGTGAGGGCACGACCCGATGGGGATCCAGCTAGATTTGGAGAGGAGTGGAAGTGTGGGAAAGAGGACGAGAGTGGCCACACAGGTAAGAGCGACTCGGTCCTACGTCTCGTTTACGACAATGTATTCATAGCGCGGGACAACCGTTCACCTGGCAAATCTCTTTGCTCCGCTGCCTGTACGCAGGAAAGAGCTGCAAAGGAACCTTTGGCAAAGCATTAGGTTTATTGGAACGCATACGCTCTAGGTCCTTCTGCTGGCATGTATAGCTCGGGACGCGGCGTGCGCTTGACAGTCACCAATCAAACTGAAATTGGGTGTGTATTGCTATGTCCTACCCTTTTCTATGTCATCACTTCACTAGTTCCATACTATAGACAAAAGGCTGTACAAATCAAAACTAAGTATCTTTGACGGCGCTTTGGGGCCCGAAGGCGATAGAAAACACTGTAGAACTTGCCGTGTCCAGCAAGAGAAGTCTGCCTTGAAGCGAAGCAGGGATAGGTACACCGACTCGCAGACTCAAGGAGATGACGATGGTTTCCCATCCAAGTCAAGGGCCTAGTTTCCAAGTTTTCCGTTGGTGCCGGGCGAACGGGTACAGATAGGCAGTTTCTTTATGTGAATGGGCGACCTTGCAATTTGGCCAAGATCCAAAAGGCATTCAACGAGGTATACAGGACGTTCAACGCCAATCACGCGCCGTTTATATTGGCCAATTTCATTGTGCCGACAGGTGAACCAGTCCTCATCTCACCTTCTTTCCAGGCGGTCTGACATCGATACAAATAGAGTGCTGTGGTGTCGGTGTTGGTCCTGACGAACGAACGATTTTCTTGCAAAGCGAAGGAAACCTCATCGATGCACTCAAGGTGGGCACGAAAAGCGACTGTATGCTCTCCCTGTAACGATTTTTAATCTCAGACTGCACTAGAAACTGAATTCTCGCAACATCGGTCTACTTTTAATATCAATCCGACCCAATTGTCTCAAAGGGCCCTCACGCAAACGACGTTTGATAGCCCCTTTTCTAAGAGGCTGAACCTTACAGCTGGCACTGGATTGACCAAGTCCCAGTCGTTGCCTGTCAAAACTAGTGGAAAACCGTCGGAGCTGGAGGGAGGCTCTGGCCGAGCATTGTTCCTGCCAGAGTCAGAAGAATCCGAGGGAGAACCGCCAGCCGCGAAGCGGAATCGGAATGAGATGTTGGAGAAAGGCGGTGGTCGACATATGCCGGGAACCGATGGAATTGGCGCTGGGGAAGGAGCGATAGCTACTAACAGCGGACAGCGAAAAATGTCGCGCTGCGGATAATATCATTGATGAAGAGGGAGAACGGGAAAGGGTGCCGAAACGCAAAGAGAAGGAGATCGAGAGCTCAGTCGTGTTGGATACGACGAGGGCTGCTTGGGGCAGCAAAAACGCTGTATCTGCTCCGGAGAAGGCTGGCAACGTTTGCTGGGAGCGTGGTGCTGACATTGAGGAACCGGTGGCGAAACAGAGGAAGATGCAGATGGGAGGCTTGGGAGTTGCCTCTGATGCGACTGCGAGCAAACCTTCTCGCAAGCCTCCTAGCAGAAAGAGCGACGAATTGGCTTATTGGGATAGTCTGCGCAGCCGATTCGCTAGGTTGTCGGGAGGGGATGTCCATGCTGCGGCTACGTCGTCGAAAAAGGCACCGCGCGTCGTGGATGAGATGGATACGGGACGGGAGGAAGCAGAAGTAGCCAAGGCTTGTGGTTCGGATGGAAAGCAGAGGCGAGACAAAAGCCCTGTCGAGGTGATGAAGCCGCCTAGTACTAACGGAAGGCGAAGCAACCAAGGTGCGACACGGGCAAGACACCTACCGAGCCTGACGGGGACGTCATCATGGACCTTCTTGACCCATCGACCAGTTCCACAATTGATGTACCCGAGGGCCTGGCTGCCAAAGTCGTTGAGACGGATGGTGAGCGGCAGACGATTATCGAAACGGCGGTGCAGCGCCCCGCAGCGTAGATACAGCTTTGGGCAATGTGACGCTGCGGTTTGACCTGGAGCGGCTGTCTTCCGTATGGACACGATGGAAAAGGTCAGTCGCACCTGTGGAGCGAGAAGTGTCCTACACCTTTGGCTGTTTCGGCACTATCTTCGGAGACTGCCGACTGAGCCTTGGTCATTGCTTTGTCATCGCGAGCCTGTGAGCCACACAAGCAGACTAGCGCAAAGTCCACGTGTTAGGAGTGATCCTCTCACGTGTGCAGCCTGTCGGCAGTCGGTCCCATCAGCGGGCTGGCAGTCCAATGTCCCAGGGAGCGGGAGGCACACCCCATCTACGAACTCAGCTCTGGGTGGCTGACTCAGTGTGCTTGCTAACAAGACACTGCATGTCTACGTTACTGGATAAGTTGAGTAGCAGTGTCTACTATAACGAGGCGTTAGGGCAGCGGTGAAAGCCCTCTGACGAGCCCCTTCGCAAGGGCGAAATGCCAAAGCCCTGAGTCTTGTACTCGCGGGTTCGATCCCAAGACTTGGCAATGTCTGGCAAAATTTCGGCCAATGCTGGGATGACAAATACGGACGACAATGAAAGTGCAACGCGTGCTCTGGCGCGGGTGATTGACAAGAGCGATTTTGCGCATATGGAAATTATTGGTCAGTTCAATCGCGGTTTCATCGTCGTGCGGAGGCAAGGACAGCATATGGTGGACAAGGCCAAAGCGGAGGCAAGATCTTTTTATTGTCGACCAGCATGCTTCCGATGAGAAGTATAATTTTGAGACATTACAGCAGACGACGAGGATAGAGTCTCAAAAGCTTTTCAAGTGTGCACCATCTTTGTGGAGTTTTCTGACTATACTGATGTGAGATACATAGGCCATGCACGCTTGAGCTGACTGCAGCGGATGAGCTAGTTGCCATAGAGAACATCCATGCCATGCAGAAAAACAGTTTCTGAGAGCCCACTCAAAATGGAACTCAGACTACAAGTGCAGTCCAAGCCCATTCTGAGCCCATTCCAAGCCTAGCTAGGACAAATCTGACCAGTCCTAGGACTGGTCAAGC
Source organism: Amanita subjunquillea (assembly GCA_020011035.1). Lineage (NCBI taxonomy): Eukaryota > Fungi > Basidiomycota > Agaricomycetes > Agaricales > Amanitaceae > Amanita > Amanita subjunquillea. Next base: position 106,596 of record JAEBUT010000067.1, read on the forward strand.
TCAGAGTGGAACCAGTACACAAGCCTCACATATATATTGCATCTGCTTACATCACATGTGACACAAACATGCATTGCTGATTGTGACACTGATGTGTTGTTGATTGTCATGTGATATGCCAGCACAGCCCACCCTCCCACCACCAGCAGAGTCAGTGGCATCAAATGGAGCACTTTACTCTCCCCCCCCCCTCAAATCTCGGAATCCAAGTGGGTTACAAGGAGTCCTCATATTCCGATCAGATTCCAAGCTCCAATTCCGAGCTCAGAATTTTGGCTGAGAGCCCACTCAAATTGGAACTCAGACTACAAGTGCAGTCCAAGCCCATTGCAAGCCCATTCCAAGCCTAGCTAGGACAAATCCAACCAGTCCTAGGTGTTACAGTTTCTTCTTTGTTTCGGCTTCCTGTCTCTGTGTATTGTTTCATATCCATCATTTCTCCTTGACTGTGCATTGTACAGCCTGGACGCTATCTCCTTTCATAGCTACCTTCACATTTCCTTTCTTAGGTAGTCATTGCCTCATTCCCTTTATGGTTTCCTTTGTTCCCTAATCGTATATAAACCCCATGTACTGTAGAGTAACTCTAGTTCCAACTTAGACAAGTTTTGCTCTCAACCTTGCTTGATCTCGACGCTCTCTTTCTTCATTGCTCTTCAGACCTTTGTCATCATTTGACTTAGTGTCTAGACCCTCTGTCCAGTGGCTGGGAGCAGACCATGACTCTGCTTGTCACTGTTGACTTAGAATGAACCATGACAAGGGCATCATCTGTAACACTAGGACTGGTCAAGCTCAGAGTGTGCTTGGACTACTTATAGTCCAAGCACACTCTGAGGGGAACCAGTACACAAGCCTCACATATATATGGCATCTGCTTACATCACATGTGACACAAACATGCATTGTTGAATGTGACACCAATGTGTTGTTGATTGTCATGTGACACACCATGCGTGCAAATCACATGATATGCCAGCACAGCTGTGCAGTGATCGATCTGATCAGCACAGCCCACCCTCCCACCACCACCATGAACACTCACTGATAACACCAAATTCCATTGGAGCGACAGGAAGGGCAGGTTTGTGAGCTCAGTCAAGAAAGTCCCAACAACCCCAATAGTGATCACTGCGAGGCAATGGTAGTACCGTGAATGGAGGATGCAAACGCAGCGCGACTGAAGATGCGCTGAGTGATGGACAAGCTATGGTGCAACAGATGACACAGATATGCAACAGGCAAGACACGGTGTGACGGACAAGACTGATATGCAATGGAAGAGATGGATAAGTGATAGAAGAGAGTTTTGCCGGTTTCGACACCTGACACAATGAAGTGGCAGACGTGACGCAAGAGACAGATGTTATTGATTGCAAGGAGAGAGGGAAGGTGATAAAAATGAATGTGTCAGTATGGTATGATATGATATGATGCTACGAAACAAGATGATATATACTTTTTACTACCTACTGATATGAGCGGACTCCAAATTCTTCCGCATCATGCTTGGTGGCCTACTATCCCAATTTGTCATCCTGAAAGGCGCCGTCCAATGTAGTTTAGCATGTGAGTGTTTTGCTAGTTGTTTTCCCTGTTGCAAACCCATAGCAGGACCCTGACCATTGACGGGTATGATAGCCGACAATCGACCTCCAGTGTCTTATGTGATAAGTGTTGGTGTATGCTTTTAGTGCTTTTTGTCCCTGTTTCCATTACTCCCAAATTGGACGTTTTATGTTGGTTGCTGATCGACACTACCATTGGTGAAGATTTTCTTCTGTTTAACCAATTTTGTCCATAGCTGGCTAAAATGGTCTTGATTGTGGTGGGCTGGGTGCGTGCTTATCTAGTGCAGAAGTGGCAGTGTCATGGCTATTCTTAATGTGGCAGACAAGGTTCAGCACTAGTTTTCAGGTGATCAATGCTAGTTGGCACAATCGGGTAATGCTGGTTTTGCATGTGGTATTGCGGGGGTTTGTCTTGCAACTATGGACGGTTTGCATTGCGGATGAGCACAGAACTTGACTGCGAAGGTGGTTGGACAACTAAGGTGTCAGATAGTTAGCCATGGGTTCAGTGCATATATAGTTCTGGCGCTGGCAGGACTTCTCTCTCACATAGCTTAACGCATACATGTGACAAAGACACTACACAGTCACCGCGGAACACCGCTCATCATCTCCCTGGGACTAAAAAAATCTGACTGTCTTCAGTCAGCCAATTGGACGAAAATGACTGACCAACAGAGTTTGGTGTGATGGAAGCTATGCTGTTGGCAGGTGCTGCATTGGTGCTGCAATCATAGGCCTCTGTTGTGATGCGGATATATCCCCTGGAGCAAATGCATGTCCGATGGTACGTAGCTTGACAGTGGGGCAAATCGGGTCAATTGAACGGATGTTGGACTTTGGTTTTGGCACACTAGAGGTCCATGGGACACAGCAACTTTCACTTGCGTGGGAAAGGTCCTGGCTTCTTTTATCATTCTGTGGGAGTCTGTTTGTTTCTTTTATTGTGTCTGTTGCCTCTTGTTTTGTTCTCCTTCCTTGCTTGCTTCCCAACATGTCCTCTCCCTCCACACCCACTGAGTCTTATTTCGACAAGGAAATTGCTGCTGCGGAGGCGTGTTTGTTGCAGGAAGATGAGGGGCAACAGTTGCATGAGGAGGCCACAACACAGCATTGTGAAGAAGAATGCCAGCGGATCTTGGATCTAAAGGCACAAAAGGTGGCCGAGCAACAAGCTCATGAAGAGGCCAGGTGGCGCACAGAGAAAGAAGCTGTGGAGTGTCGTGCGTGGGAGGAGGCAGACCATCATGAGTCACAAAGAAAATGGGAAGAAGCATTGCAAGTAGCTGTGGAACATGTGTGGCATTTGTGAGAAGAACAGACCCAATTGCAACAAGGGGCGTGCCCACAGCCTCATCCAAAGGGTCAGTCTAAGGCCCGCAGTCCGAGTCCTGTGGACTTTTTGTCTGTCTGTACCGCAGTGCGCGTGGCCAAGAAGGCTATGTTGGTGAGTGATCCTGCGGCCCTTAGTGAACTGGTGACTGCTAACGAGATGGAGGCTGCGAGGGCGCAGAAACCAAGTCAGAAGCAAGTGTGAGTGGAAAGTGTGGGGGACAGAAGTGGGGCCCTCCAAGAGGTCCAAGTCCAGTACCCTGAACAAGCAAGCATGCAACTGGTAGGTTCATTTCAAGTTCTTGTGTACTGCGCTGATGGAATTTTAGATGCAAGCGGCTATTGTTGCCCTGCTATCCACAGGCAAATTCATGGAGCAAGGCCTGTGTACAGTGTCGCAACTTATCAGGACTACCCTCGCCGTGACGGCTTAGGGCCCCAACAGAAGACTTATGAGAGGAGGGGATGAGGGAAGAGTGGAAACCCGAGAGAACTCGACTGAGGACTCTGGGTACTAGTTGCATGGTTTATATACAATACAGGCTGGTCTGTGCGCTAACCCCCTACAACCCTAAAGGCTGTAGAACCCTACACTAATAATAGTCCTGTATGAGTAAGACTGCTGCGCATTGACTGCGGATTAGTCAGCAGTTATGAGTCATCAGTCCGGTAGTCCGTAATCTAATCTAATCTAATCTTAGCGCTGACTAGATAAGATAGACACCGACTTAGCTAAGTGTTTGGCTACCCTACATGTAAAATACAAAGGAAAATGAATATAAAATGACTTAGAAATTGGAGCATTTGATATGAGTCATGACAGTACCCCCTTTTTAGGTTTCGGCTTCCTAGACAAACTAAAAATCTTCAAAGGATAAATGTCCTCCTTTATTTTCGTGCTTCCAACGCATATAGACTTGCCAAGCCCAAAAGGCTTTTGGCGGGAATTTCCATGGGTCTCTACCCATTTTGTATTGTTTGATCCATACTTCTACAGATCAATCCATGGTGATGATGGGGTGGGGAGGGCGGCGTGGTGCTGGTTTGGGTTTTTCGGGAAAGATGCATCGTGAGGATTGCTCACAACAGTGACCTATGTTTGAATGGCCACCAATTGTGAGTATGGTTTGTTTAGAATGTTTATTATTGTGACAATTTTTGCCCATGCTGACAAAATACAAATGCGTGTTGTTTCGTGTGTTTTTGGTCTGGAAAGACTTTTCGCAACAAAGTGAAGCAGTTTAAGGTCCTACTCCAGGACCAATCCTTCTTAGTTTTTTAAGCATCTGTTACAGTCACATGGACCATCATGATCTGATGGTTCATTTAACTGTTTGATCAATGATTGACCCTTCCATTTTTGCCAGTTTTTCTCCCATGTTGCAATTTCTGCTACTGCATTAACATCAATTCTGGAAATGGCGTTTCCAGGAAATTCCGTGAAGTTTTCGTATTTTTTGAAGCCTAATCCGTCAAAGATTGTCTTGTCAATGACCCTTATTGCTCCTGGGTTTTTATTGTAGAAATGCTTTATTTTTCTTTTTGCATTTCCTAAGTTGTTCTTTGGCTCCCACGAATTGTGTTCTGCCGTATATCCTTTCCACTTTACAAGATATTCCATCTTGTTTCTTTTCAACCTTACGTCGAGGATTTCTTCTACCTCGTATTCCTTTTCTCCGTCAATTTCCACTGGTGGTGGAGCTGCCATTCTTTGACCCCTTAATGGTTTTACGTAAGGGCGTATTCTTGAAACATTCACAACAGGATGAATTTGTTGTGAGAAAGGTAGACTGAGTTCTACCACATTAGATGAAATGATCTTTTTGATTGGATAAGGACCAATCCATCATTCTGCCAATTTTCTGGTTGGGCGACCAGATAAGGAGAGATCTTTGGTTGACAACCAAACTCGATCTCCTACTTTGTATTCTGGTGCTTCAGAACGTCGTCTATCTGCATATAGTTTCATGTCATCCTGTGATTTTTTCAAAGCGGACTGCGCTTCTTCATGAATTTCCTTCATTTTCTGCGCAAAATCTGCTGCTGCTGGATGACTTCCTTCCTTTCTGGGTTCAATTCCCATTCTTGGGTGTTTTCCGTAGTTTACGAAAAACAGCATATGTTTCGTAGATGCCTGAATTTTGTTATTGTAACTAAATTCGGCAATGGCCAACCATCCCGACCAATCTTCTTGTCGGTGATCTACAAAAATCCTCAGGAATTGTTCCAAATCCTGATTCATTCATTCTGTTTGTCCATCCGTTTGTGGATGGAAGGCTGTAGATAAATCCGTAGAGATACCTAACATAGAGTTCAGTTCTTTCATCATTTGAGCAGCGAACTGAGGGCCTCTGTCTGAAATAATTGATTCAGGGAGACCATGGAGTTTCCATATATGGTCCCTGAACAGTGTTGCCAGTCCTTGTGCTGACATTTCTTTGGATGTTGGGATAAAATGTGCCATTTTTGACATTCTATCACAGACTACCAAAATTGCATTATATCTGTGCGATTCTGGTAACTTTGTTATAAAGTCTGCTGATATATGTGTCCATGGCTTTGATGGTGCCGAATTAGGCATTAACTTTCCTGCTGGTGGTTCTGGGAAGTTTTTGCTTCTTTGGCACTTGTCACATCTGGCGACATATTTTTTAACAAATTTAGTGACACCTGGCCACCAATAATTTCTTGTGACGAGTTCAACTGTCTTCCATTGTCCTCCATGTCCTGCAATAGGTGTATCGTGATGGAGTCTGACTATCTCCATCCGTAATTTGTTGTCTTTGGGAACGTAAACCTTTCCTTGCCAGAGGATAAGTCCTTGTTCCATTTGCCATTCTCCTGCATTGAGTCGCCTGACTCCTGCCTTTTTCGTGGCTTCCACTGCTTTCACAACTTCTTCATCTTTCTCTTCTGATTTTCGAATTTTATTTAAAATCTCTTTTTCCGATGCATTAACCAACACATGTCCTTGTTGGAGTGCTGCGATTCGGAAAAACTCTGGTTTTAACAAGGTGACTTCCTTGTTATCATCTTCTACCCCCTTTTTATGGTCTGGCCTCCTGGACAGAGAATCAGCCTTTCCCATTGTTACTCCTGCTTTATGAATTAATTTGAAATTAAATCTGCTGAGATATAACGCCCAGCGTGCTTGTCGTCTATTCAATTTCTTTGCATTCATAAAGTATTCGAGATTTTTATGATCCGTCCAAATCTCAAATTCTTGCCTTGCTCCTTCCAAATAATGTCTCCAGGCTTCAAGACATCTAATGATGCCCAACATTTCTTTATCGTGGACATCATAATTCCTCTCAGTTTCATTGAGGGATTTGGAGAGATATGCTACCGGTCTCCATTTGTTATCATCACATTCCATTGATAACACTCCTCCTGTTGCGTAATCTGAGGCATCAGACTCTATTCTGAATTTCTTGTCGGAGTCTGGAGCGACAAGAAGGGGTTGTTCCATAAATGTTTTTTTTAATGTTTTAAAGGCATTTTCTTCCTCCTCCTTTCATTCCCATATTTTATCTTTTCTGACCAGACTATGCAATGGTTGTGCAATTTTGGCAAAGTCTTGGACAAATCTTCTGTAATAATTTGCCAATCCCAAGAAACATTGTACATCTTTAACGCAGCCAGGTGTGGGCCAGTTAAGGATTGCATCAACTTTCTTTGGATCCATTTTTATTCCATCAGGACCAATGACGACCCCCTAGGAATTCAACTTCCTGCACATTCCATACACATTTTTCTGGTTTGACGTAAAGATCATTTTCTTCCAAACGCCGGAGAACTTTGAGCACTATTTCCTTGTGCCCTTTTTCGGTTTTTGTATAAATAAGGATGTCATCAATGTATACAATGACTTTTCCTTCATTTATCATGTCCCGAAATATATCGTTCATCATGGCTTGGAAGGTTGCTGGGGGAATTGGTAAGCCCAAAGTACATTACTACTGGTTCGAAAGAACCTTCTGGTGTAGTAAATGCAGCTTTCCATTCGTCTCCTTCCTTGATCCGTACGTTATTATAACCCCACCTAAGGTCTAGCCTGGTGAAGTGCTTTGCTTGTCCTGCTCGATCCACAAGCTCCGATATTAACGGTAATGGATAGTTATTTTTAACTGTCCATTCGTTTAGATAGCGGTAATCATTCTCTTTTTCCCATCCTTTTTCTTTACAAAGAACACCAGCGATGTTTGCGGTGATTTCGAAGGTCTAATGTACCCTTTTTTAACTGATCATCAACGAAGTCCCTGACTTCGCTGAGTTTGTCTGGTGATAAAGGATACACCTTTCCTTTCCTAGGTTGATAGCCTTGTTTGAGATCTATCGCGTGATCCCAAGGTTTTCTAACCGGCATTCTTTCTGACGCAGTTTTTTCGAACAAGTGTATATACTTGTGATACTGCGATGGTACTAGATCTTTAGGCTCCGCCTTTTTTAGTTCCCTAATCCATCTAGGATCGGTCGATTTGTTTTTTAAAGGAAGGAATTCATATTTCTTTCCTTCTTTATATAGTTTCGGATGTTTCCATTGATCAAGGAAATCCAAATCCGATTCTTCCCTTTCTTTCTGCTCTAACCAATGTGCAAAATCCAACTCACGTTCTTTTTCCCAGATATACATGTTGGACTCCCAATGCTCCACTGCTTTGGTTTTCTTTTGTCTCTCCGTCGTCCACTCCTTTTGTTTATATCCACATGATCATGGACAGCATGTTAACTTTATTTCTCCGGTGATCCAGTTAACGTCCGGATTGTGTTTTCATAACCAAGTTGAACCTATGATTACATTAATTTTTCCCAACTCACAAATTTCAAAGGTTGCGCGTTCTTGATGTCCCTTGTAACTCATGATCAGATCTACTTCATGAGTAATCATACCTCCTTTGTTGTTAGAACCATCTATGTTTCTAACTTGAATAGGTTGATCCAAAGGAATTAACCTAAAACCTTTTTCTTTAGCAAAGTTGGTGTTCATAAACAAACCTGTTGCTCCTGAATCAAGCAACGCCAGTTCTATTATTTGGTCGTGTGTGTCTAGAGTTTCTAGACCGATTTCCATTAGTATTTCGTCCTTCTGACCAATAGAACGAACTAAAAATTCTTTTTGTCCCTTTTTAAATATTCTTTTTTCGGTTAAGGAAGAATTAAGCACAGGTCTAACCACCCTGCCGCGCTCCTGTGCTTTGGCACCAGAGACCGCTTCCTGCGGAGTGGTCCCAGAGACTGTTGAAGTCTCCGAGTCCACTGTGGTACCTACTGATCCATTTTCATTACCTAAAGCAGAATATCTATTGTGAGAGTTCAGTATGGGACCTACTGACTCTCATCGTCTTTTAACTTTTCACCTTTTGCGAAGTATTCCTTCATTTCGTCGAAGGACATGGTTTGGATATCCAAACCTGAATGGCAATTTCTTGCAATATGCCCGATTCTTCCACATTTATAGCAGCGCATCGGGGGCCACTGTGTTCTATCCACGTCCATGGCGTTTGGGTCTTGTGGCCAAGGCGCCATACTACTACTCAAGGAGGCTCCAGCTCCCGATTGGTTCTGGTTCACTGATCCCACATTGAATTTCCAGCGGGGTTTGGGCTGGCCAGTTCCTACCGGCTTTGCCGTGTCCGGGCCTTTGGATCCTTCACTCCTCTTAGCGGAGTTACTGTTCCTCAAGGAATAATATTGTTCCTTGGCTTTTGCTTGTCTCCATTGGCAGTCGAGACGGACCGATCTCCGGTACCATTTGTCTATGATTTCCGGCACTTCATCGGCTTCCATAATCCTTTTTTGGAGGCCGGCATTTAAACTTCTTTTGAACTCTTCGATAAGAGCTCGTCCTTCGTAACCCGTTCCTCAAGCTACTTTTCTAAATTTCTGCACGTGTTCCTCACACGTGTGTGCACCCTGTGTCATTGTGCGCAGTTCTGATATTTTTGACGACTGTTCATCAGTGTTGCCAAAATCCCTCCTGATCTGCCAATATAATCGTTCCACTGTATCGGGAACTGATTGATGCTCTTCGGCGATCAAGTCCAATAGATTGTCTCGCCAATCAACTGCGAAACCGTCTGACATATATGACAAGACCAACAAGATCTTGTCTTCTTCTTTGGGATTTGCCATTTTCAGCTGTATGTACAGCCAACAGGCATTGATGAAATTTGTGACCTCGGACATTTTGCCCGAGAACACTGGTGGTTTAGCGACATCTATTTTTGATCTGCCATTCCCACCTGTTGGTGCGAGAATATTGAATACCGTCCCTTCCAGTATATTGATGATTGGGGCCGGTGCGGCCAGTGGAGCTAATGCTGCCTGCTGTGCTGCGGCGGCATTATTAGCTTGGAGTAATTGCAGTTGTTCCTGCAATTGTTGGATCATGTTTTCTTGATTATTTAAAATCTCCAACAACTGCGCGGATGTCAGATCTTGTTCATGATCTGCCATTGTGGGATATACTGGTGGTGGTGTGAATGGGGATAAAGATCTCGAGGGTTGTGATACCGATGGAGATCTAAAAGGTGGTGGTGGTGGTGAGAAAGGTGGTGCGACTTCTCCGATGAAATCTGCGTCGGAGTTGAAAAGATTGTCGATATGGATTGTTGTGGGATTTGGATGGATGATCTGGAACGGTGCTGGTTCCCAGTGATGTGGTTCTTTGGTGAGCGAAGGGGTGGATGATGATGATGATGATGATCCCGATTCTGATGATGATGAAAAGGGATCTCCCTGCTCAGGTTGGAAACCATTATCGTTCGGATCAAGATCTCCAAATACTTTGTCCCAAAAGTTATCTATTTCGCTTTTGGTAAGACTGTGTTGCCTAAGAATACCTTGTAGATCCTCGTCTTCAATTGTACGTAAAGTGAGGAAGGGGTTAACCTGTCACTTGTTTGGGATGTGCAGTCAGGGTCCTCAACCCTCACCCTGCAGTACAATATAGGTACGATAAACTACTTGATTCGGTATTCAAAGAATTACTATACTAATTGGGGGCCGAATGGTTGTCCCAATAGCACTGTACTCCTAATGAGTACAGCCTTTCTCAAGAGCGCGTGACCAAGCGGCGGCTACTCTCAAGGATTACGAAATAACGAGGTACAGAGTATATATGATATAGCCTTCAGGGGCCTAGACCAGGGCAATTTAATGCGTGTAGGGGCTGGTGAGGCTGGTCCCACAATACGAGTGACATAATGTGTCACTAATTTGGCACTGGTATCCTGTGCACAGGTAACCCTATATACCAGGTTAGGTACTTCAGTTTGCGTAGACCGGGAACGTAAGATGAGACTTTTATAGATGTCTCAAAGAACTAGTATGTGACGGTTTTATTGTCCAACAACAAGAAACGCTTTATACTCTGCGGAAGAGTGTATGAGCCCCCAGATATCAAGTGTTCCCCTTAGCCCAAGGGTCCGGGCGCGAGCATGATGCTCTAAGCAAGCGTTGGGGCAGTAAGCGATGTGAAGTAGTCGAGTTCTACTATCAGGACTACCCTCACCGTGACAGCTTAGGGCCCCAACAGAAGACTTATGAGAGGAGGGGATGAGGGAAGAGTGGAAACCCGAGAGAACTTGACTGAGGACTCTGGGTACTAGTTGCATGGTTTATATACAATACAGGCTGGTCTGTGCGCTAACCCCTACAACCCTAAAGGCTGTAGAACCCTACGCTAATAATAGTCCTGTATGAGTAAGACTGCTGCGCATTGACTGCGGATTAGTCAGCAGTTATGAGTCATCGGTCCGGTAGTCCGTAATCTAATCGTTATCTAATCTAATCTAATCTTAGCGCTGACTAGATAAGATAGACACCGACTTAGCTAAGTGTTTGGCTACCCTACATGTAAAATACAAAGGAAAATGAATATAAAATGACTTAGAAATTGGAGCGTTTGATACAAGTCATGACACAACCAGTGGCAATCTTGCAGCATCGTCAGCATCTCCATGGCAAAATGGGCTTCGAAGAAGGTGGTGAAAACGCAGGAGTTGGTGGAGTTGAGTGACGAAGGCTCAGAAGATGTTGAGGAGGGTACTGTCCTTGTGAGCAAGGTGGACACAAGTGTGCCAAGCAGCGTACAGCTGCTTCAACAACTTCAAGTTCAATCTGCGGCCATGCAAGGCTCCTTGGCAGCCATTGCCCGGTCTGCAAATTTTCCTGCGTGAGCAAAACACTCTTCTGCGACAGATCTTGGATCTTCAAACAATGCAGGCCAACCTGCAGTACAAGCTTTGTAACATTGCTGGTGACACATGCCATGCTACCTTTTTGTTATTGGACTTTTTCTGTCCTCCTCCCGCAGTGGAGGTGGGACTGGGAGAAGCAGTGGCGGACAAGCTTCAGCTGGTGGAGGAAAATCAAGGTGGTGATTCAGGGGTCACAATTGCGGGAACCGGAGCAGAAGAAGTTGTTGAAAAGGAGTTGGTTGTCGAAGGCAATAAGGGTGACATGGTCATGAGCTTGCCGGCTTTGCCTGCTCTGTTGCTTTAACTTTTTTTTGTATTTTGTTATCATAGTGCATTGGAATTATTAGTTTGCAGTGGTGGTTCTTTGGAGGTTTGATTAAGTAAATTAGTAAGTAGAGTGAGCAGAATAAGTGTAAGCAGAAACAAAAGAAAGATAAAAGAAAAAATGAGTGCGCTTGTCCTAACACGGAAATGGTATGGTTGAAATTCTATCTATGAAAGTAAAACCAATAAGTGAATGCAAGGGTGCGACAGTGGGAAGGCTTAATGATGTCTTGGCTCTTCCATGTCAGATTCTGGGTCAGAGTGGTTGTTGGCAAGTTCTTCTTCTGGTGCGATTTGCGCTGGTGGATCATTATCTCCTTGTGAGTAGGAGTCCGCCATTTGTTGCATGCATTCTTCCAAAGTGTCTAATACATTGTCCGGTATTCTTATCTGTTGCCTTGCAAAGTAAGGAATAACACAGAATGCTGCGTAAGGTCGGTTGAGTACTGTTCTGTCAAGCTCGCAGTTGTGACATAGGATGACATATGGGCTGATGTAGCATGGGTGCATCTTTCTGTTTAGCAACTTCTCGATTGTGGTATTGCAGACCAAGACTAGTGCGCTGTGTTTGAAGTCAAAGTCCCGAATCACCGTTGGGTGCTCTTTTTCAAATCACATTGCCACTGCTATGTGCACTTTGTAGACCTTGCTTTTTAAAACCTCTGTTTGCACATGACGCTTTTGTAATTCTGTGGCGCGTTGGGCGATGAGCTTGGTTGTTGACAGGAATGCATCAGGCGGCAGTAATAGGTACGTGGCTTCTGATATATTGAGCAGAAGGACTGGCTCCAACATTGCGCCGCATGCGCAGCCTGCGAAATTCTCCGCTAAGTGTTCTGGAATAGGCATGACTCCTGAGTGTCGGATTGTGACTGCATTGAGGGGTTCCAGTGAGTGTACAAGCCGCAGCTTCCCGGTCTTCTTCAGCACGCAAAACCAGTGAGACCTGTATGAGGAATTTGAGGGTTCGTAAACTCCAGCGTCAATCTTGGTTCGGATAATGTCGCATATCTGATCATATAAGCCAGGCGGAATCAGAATGTTGCACTGTACCCAAGGTGTATGCAGAACCATCAGAATATCCACTGGCAGAAAGAACTCTGTTTTGAACTTGCCTTGCTCACTGTCGTCCCAGGCAAATGCTTGGTCATGCTTTACCATAAAGTTGTGCATCAGTTTCGTTTCTTCAGGCCATAGAAATTCGCTTCTGTGTTCTTGCTCCAGTGTTCTCTTTTGTTCTTCTGTATATTGCCCAAATGGCATAAATTCTGGTGGCGTCGTACTTAGCTTCGGTAGGTTGGCAAGTGGATCGCCCTTGATTTCGTGAATGATTCTGAATTCCTTCGGTAACTGACTGATGATGGGTTTTACTTTCTCAGTGATGGGTTTGTATTTCTTCTTTTGTGTGGATAGGAGGATGGGTGATATGTTGTTGCAACATGGGTTCGTGTTGGTTTTTATAGTGCGCAGGGTGTGTGCTGTGGAAGTCTGTTTGTGTGTAGCCAAAGTTGTAGTATGGTTATCGTGGAGTATGGTGGAGTTGATATATGCTTGCATGAGCAGGTCGCAATCTTTGGTTTTGACTTCGTGTAAACTTAGTGCGGCACCAAGATAGAGACGAGCCATGCTGTTATTGGTATTGGGCTTGGAAGTATGTACATGATTGGATGGTAACGACAGCACCGCAGTGTATGCTTGAATACCTATCGACTTTTGGGTATGTGAGTCCATCGTTAGTATACAAGCTACCTCTCCATGAGTTTGCATCAATTCCTTGAGGTCTTCTGAAAATCTGCCTGTTCTTTCTTGCACATATGGTACCTTGGCCAACTGCGTGGCATCGTTGGAATGGTTACTACTGTGTTGCTATTTGGATTGTGGATCATGATGGTCTGATCCTCATTGCTGTAGTTGTGTACTATCAAGTGTGTTAAAATGTTGAATGGTCGGCCAAGCAAGATGTTGTAGGCGGGGGAGTGGATAACATGGACTTGGAAGTATAAATTGATGTTGCCTATGCGGAACGGAATATTGTTAGCAATGCTGAGTGATGTGTCCACTTCACCGTTCACAGCCTCCATGTCTATTCAAATTGTTGGGTTGTACAGAATGCTGAGCTGGTTGCAAACTGCTTCTGACATGCATATTATTGAGCATCCTGGGTCCACTACGCAATCGACCTTTGCTTGTTCATCTATCAGGCCTTGCATGCAGCTGATTTGTTGTGACTCCTTGGCAACCCATAGGTGAGGTTTGCCTGGTCTGTTACGGATGATGCCCTCATCGTGGTTCATTCTAAGTCAACGGCAACAAGCAGAGTTTCAGTCCGCTCCCAGCCACTGGACAGAGAGTTCAGACACTAAGTCAAGTGATGACAAAGGTCTTGAGAGCAATGAGAGAAAAGAGCATTCAAGTTGATTGTTGTTGAGAGCAAAACTCATCTAAGTTGGAACTGGAGTTACTCTACAATACATGGGGTTTATATACAGTCAGGGAACAACGGAAACTATAAAGGGAATGAAACGATGGCTACCTGAGAAAGGAAATGTGAAGGTAGCTATGAAAGGAGATAGCGTCCAGGCTGTACTATGTGCAGTTCAGGAGAAATGATGAGTATGAAACAGTTTGCTGAAACAGGGAGACGAAACGAAGAAGAAACTATAACATTACCCCCTTTGTATGTGAGAAGTCACTGACTTCTACCAAGAATTCGTCCAACTGTGGTCCTGCCTAGATTCCAACCATTCAATGATGGTTTTGACATCCTTCTCTGCCGTTTCTACCCGCCATTGCACCGTTCGGATTGCCCTTTGTAATTGTTTAGCTTGAGCAAGCATTGCGTCTCGTTCATTGTAGGTGAGCGAGTGGGGATCGGTGGTAAGAGTGAGGGCGGTGACGAAATTGAGGGGTTCGGAGAACATGTTGAAATATGTGATGAGGGTGGCGAGGTTCTCACTGACGTTGTCGAGCATTGTGTTATGGGTCTGGACAATGGGTATATGTGTGGGGGAGGCAGGGGTGGCGACAGCTTCAACAAGTTCTTCAGGATGCTCATGGAGCACAGGGAGGTTGGCGAAATCATAATTGTCCAGGGTGGTGGTAGTGGTAACAAACACCTTGAGTGGGAGGTGATGGGCAATGGAGGCAAAGGAAGAGAAATCGAGGGCAGCGGCATCGACGTAATAGTGGCCACAAGCAGTGACCAGCAGGGTGAAAGAGAAGGCAATGAGGTAGGTGACAGCGATGAAGAAAGACATTGTTTTGAGTGTATGAAGTTGAGGGAGGCATTCATGTTGAGGGAGGCACCTTTTATTCTTCATTGAACACCTCGTCATCCCAGTTGACTGTCCGGAGTTCTCCGTCCATGGATTGGTAAGAGAATGTGGGCGCTCTGATGCTGGGAACATATTCAAGTTCCTCATCAGATTCTTCTGATTCGCTTAACTCATTCCTGGTAGTGGTGAATACTTTGATTTCAGGGTCTATTTCTGTTTCAGGAATGGTGTCTTGTGGCACAATACTTTTGGGTGAATTGGGTATGGTGGGTCTGCCTGTGCTGTCAAATGCATCCAGGAACTCAAGGCTCTCAAGTGCTCTATTGAGGTTTGAGATTGTGTCTGGGAGTTGCATGGGAGCAACCCATCTGTAAATTTCCATTTCTCTGCTGGCACGTCTTAACTGTTCCACAAAATCAAATAGTGCAGGATCTTCCTGTTGGAGGACCGCCTTGGTGTATATGTCATTTGTATGGTCTAAAGGTCTATTGGGCGATGGAAGATAGGGTGACATTGTGTCTGGATAATATGGTAGTTCTTCTGGATCAAACGTAAGATCCATATATTTCGGGAGGTAATGTAATCGGGCATTGAATGGGATTTCAACATGTCCCTGTGGATGCATCAAATGTTCATTAGAAAGTCTGGGAGTCTTATAAGCAATTAATTGGGTTGCTAGGGTTCGGATGAAGTTGATTAATCGAGGCGGTTCTAAAGGGGTGACTGGAGGACGATAAATGGGGAACGTGACAATTCATCCTTTGAAACTTTCATATGGTTTCGGAGAATATTGTCCTCGGGTAGAACAATATTTCTTTGTGTATCGGATGTTCTGTTTGAGAGTTTGGTGGTTATAATAGCGAGACATGGGGTTTTACAACTGCCATCTGAGTTTATATGCTTGTAAGACGTCTGCAGCATTGCTTAGATTACATTCAGGTTCCCAGGAGTTGTCATTCAGACCGTATCCTTTCCATCTAACCAAATATCGATATCCTGCTCCGCATTTTCGATGTGTGAGGATTGCTTCTACTTCATACTCTTCCTGTCCGTTTACAAGATCAGGGGGAGGGGTTGTGTAATTTGGTCCATGTGTTTCAATTTCTCTATATGGCATAAGGAGTGATGTGTGGAAGACCGGATGAATGCGCCATTGTTTTGGTAGCTTGAGCTTATATGTTACTGGTCCTAGTACTTGTTCGACTATAAAGGGTCCTTCTCATTTAGGCGCTAATTTCCTAGATTGATATGGTATGTTGAGATTTCTGTTTTCGAGCCATACTTTGTCCCCTTGTACAAATTTGATTGCTTTGTCCCTGACTCGTCAAGCGACCATCTGTCTTGCTAACTCGTGTGCTGCTAGCACTTCTTCCCTGGCTTTTCGTAATAGTTGTAAGCGTTCCTCGGCAGCAGGTGTTGTCATTTTCTGCACAGCTGTTGGTAGCGCAACAGGGTTTGTCCCATACATGAGTTGAAACGAGGAGGCCTTAACTGAGTCATGATGTTGATTATTGTGAGCAAATTCAGCAATTAGGAGTAGTTGTTTCCATCTGTGAGGTTTGTTTGCACAAAATATCCGAACATACACTTCTAATTCTTGATTAACGTGTTCTGTTTCTCCGTTGGTCTGTGGATGATAGGCTGTGCTCATTCTGTGATCGATCCCTAGTGTCTTTCTGATTTCCTGAAAGACCTTAGCTGAAAACTGTGGTCCCCGATCCGAGATGAGTATATCTGGTAATCCAAATCATTTAAATATTTCTGAGATGTAAAGGTCAGCTGTTCCTAAGGCATTGATGGTTTTCTTGCAAGGAGTCAGAATTACCCCCTTCGTAAGACCATGGTCCACTGTGACCAGAATTGAGTCATATCCATCAGCGATAGGTAGATCTGTAATGAAATCCAATGTGACTTGTTGGAATGGGCGAGTTGCTTTTGAACCAATAGGTAGAAGAGCCGGGGTGTTAGGGTGAGTATTTACTTTCATCTGTTGGCAGGTGGCGCAACCTGTAATCCATTCTTTAACGTGTTTATACATTCCTGGCCACCAGTAATCGCGTTGTAGAAGTTCAAGAGTTTTCATGTGTCCAGGGTGTCCAGAGGTGAGCGATTCATGAACTGTTTTGACAATCTGTGTCCTGAGCATTCCATTATCCAGGATGTATGCTCTGTCAATATATCAAATGATTCCATCAACAAACGCCCAGTCCTGGAGCTTAGATTTAATTGGTGGGGCGCGTTGGGTTTCAATAACTTCAACGATCCTGCATCCAAAGCTGTCAAGGGCTGTGGCATCTTTGATTTCTTGAGCTAGGTCTGTAGCAATGAGGTGAATGAACTTGCTATCTGGTAGAATTGTTACATCATCTTGAGCATCCTCGCCTTTCATATGATCAGGTCGGCGAGAAAGGGCATCTGCTTCGAACATTTGAGTGCCAGGTACATGTTCAATTTTCAGGTCAAATTCCGAGAGCATCATGGACCATCGTGCTTGTTGAGGAGTTAAACGTTGGGGTGTCCAATATAATAAAAGATTCTTATGATTGCAATGAACCACTATTGGGTGCAGTGACCCATGGAGTAAGTGTCGCCATGCCTGTAGTCCTTTAATGATTGTGAGGAGTTCTCAATCATAGATCTGATAATTCTGTTCTGTGAGCGTCAAGGCATGGGAGATAAATCTGCATGGGTGAAGCTTTCCAGTTGTATCTGCTTGTTTAAGTACTGCTCCAGTAGCTTTGTTTGAGGTGTCCGTCTGAAGAATAAATGGTTGGGTAGGATCTGGCATTTGTAAGACGGGCATGGAGGAGAACTTATGCTTGAGCTCCTCAAACACTGTCTGACAAGTGGTGATGAGCCTGGGGCTCATGTATGCCCGAGATAGGGGTATTGGTAAGCATGTCACAAGGGATAATAGTACATTTGTCACGTAGTCACAATAATTAATAACACACCCTCCTTCCCCCGTAATTGTTAGTTTTCCTCTCGGTTTTGGGCTGGTCCCCCCCTCTTTCCCTCTTGTTCGGGGGCTCCCTCCATCGTCAACGCTGTCACAGACACCGTCATTACACAGCGCGCGCACTGAATCATCACTAGACACCCTTGGGGTGTCGGGAACCTTCCAACGACCTCACAACCCCCCCCCTCTACACAGCTGCTTAGCAGTGTAGAAGGTTAACAAAATGGCTGCCCCAGTGAGGCCTTGTGAAGACGACCACCGGCACCTCTCCTCGACGAGCTTTCCTCACGAAGATTCAGCCTCACCTCCGCCTCGTGTTTGTTCAGTTACGACGCCCACAGCCCTCTGACGACCGCCACCATTTGTTTACGACCCCTTGGACTAGCCTAGCTACGAGCGCCTGTCACATGGCGTGACGAGCCCGCCTCGCGCCCACCACCATGCTCGTCGCTGCCCGACGCCCATTTTCTAGCCGACCCACACAGCTCACGACCCCCCTCGCCATGACCACTCTGACCATTTCCCCAACGAGCGCCCACTTTCACGTGTAACGCGCCCACCAGCCAACGTAATGCGCCCACCAGCCAACGTAATGCGCTCACCAGCTGACATTTGCATGCCCTTCGACACCGCATGTCATCCGTTTGGCCGCCCATCGCATGTCCTCCTCAAGTAGTTAACGCCTCCTCATCGTCAGTTATCGTTCGTTTCCGGACAGCCGCCCCCCGTGAAGTCTGTGCAACCATTAAAGTGTCAAGCACCACGCCCGCTAGGCGACATCTTAGCGTCTATCCACCACCGCGGGCCGATAGCCGCCCTTCGTCAGTCTGCGCAAGATACCCTTTTGTTATTCGAGTTTCAACCGCGCCCAGTTCACGGCATCTCAGCGGCTGCCGATGCATAGTCTTGTCTGTCACCACCATCGTCAACCGTTCCTACAAGTCCCGACTCGCGTAATCGACCAACCGTTTCAAGTGCGACGCCTCGCCGTCAGCCCAAGTAGCTTCCTCACAAGACCGTTCAGCTCGCGCAGCACCCTTGTTATACCGCCCTTGTTATACCGCCCTTGTTATACCGCCCTCGTTACCCACACCCCACAGCTTGTCAGCACCCCAACGCATTCGTTACAAACACCTAATCCGCCGTTCACGTATATTATAGTTGACTACAGTGTACTAGGACCCCTCAACCGACGACGAAACTTATCTACCGCCACATCACCGCCAGCGCCCTTCGCAACGCAGCCGTTCCCTTCGTTTCCACGATGCCCATCGATAGCCAAATGCCGCCGGTTGTTCCCAAACGACACCCACATCCACGCCCCATACCATCCGTTCCCAAGACGAGCCCCACCGATGTTTAATTGTTCACACCGCCGTCGTCCCACGTCCACTTTGCCACGGCCGCCGTACCTCAACCGCCATGTCACCGCCTACATGCTGTCAGCTAAAGCCTCGACCGTCGCCCATCCATGGCCAGCCAACCGACATCCGTCTCGCAACGACAGCCGCGCCGTCTGTCAGTCCAATGCAGTGCCGCCCTTCGTCCCCGATCAATGACCGACAACGCCGTCCCACCTCGTTTATATCGTTGCCATGGCCGCCGTACCTCGACCAGACCGTCAATCAGTGTGCCCATGCCGTCCGTCAGTCCACACCACGCCGCAGTCCCTCGACCGCCACGTCGTCACCGCCGTCGGACTGCCCCCGCCCTTGCCATCATCCATTGTACGCCCAACGCACCCCGGTTGCCACTGCCTCGTTCGCCGCCAGCCCAGCTCAGCCGCTTTCGACGACCCGTTCACATGCCCAGAAGATGCTCTCGCCACACCGACGCCGCTGCGCTCAGTTTATTGGATTTGTCTTCAAGTCTTTACCAGTAGCCTCCAGCAGCTGACCGAGGACGGTCAGATCTTCAAGTTGGATGGGGATGATGAGCCTGGGGCTCATGTATGCCCGAGATAGGGGTATTGGTAAGCATGTCACAAGGGATAATAGTACATTTGTCATGTAGTCACAATAATTAATAACACACCCTCCTTCCCCCGTAATTGTTAGTTTTCCTCTCGGTTTTGGGCTGGTCCCCCCCCTCTTTCCCTCTCGTTCGGGGGCTCCCTCCATCGTCAACGCTGTCACAGACACCGTCATTACACAGTGTGCGCACTGAATCATCACTAGACACCCTCGGGGTGTCGGGAACCTTCCAACGACCTCACAACCCCCCCCCCTCTACACAGCTGCTTAGCAGTGTAGAAGGTTAACAGTGGTCATCCAGTCAAAAAGTAATCCCTTCTTTGTTAAATCTGTCAATGGTTTCGCTATGGCAGTGAAATTGCCAATAAATCTCCGATAGAAGTTTCCAAATCCAAGGAAGGACCTGACTTGTTTGACTGTTGTTGGCGTTGGCCAGTCACGAATTCCTGCAAGTTTGACAGGGTCCATTTGTATTTGTCTGGGGGTGATGACCACCGCTCCCCGACAACCACGCCCATGATGGACCCCCTCCACTCACCACCCAGTCCCTACCTCTCCCGTTCGCCCTCTCACTCTCTCACTCTCTCACTCTCTCACTCTCTCACCCGTTCACCTTGCCCTCTCGCCTCTCGCGCTCTCCCCCTCTCGCCTCTCGCCCGTTTGCCTTGCCCTCTCGCCTCTCGCCCGTTTGCCCGTTTGCCCTCTCCCCCTCTTGCCCATTCGCCTTGCCCTCTTGCCTCTTGCCTGTTTGCCCGTTTGCCCTCTCCCCCTCTTGCCCATTCACCTTGCCCTTTCGCCTCTTGCCCGTTTAAACGGCGCCGCCGTGTAAAGCTGTACGTAGGTTATATAAAGTAACCTAAAGGAAACCAAACGAAAAAAGAAAAACATATATGTAATGAGTTGACAACACAACTAATAACAAAAGCTGTTTGCCCTCTCACTGTTTGCCCTCTCCCCCTCTCCCTCTTGCCATTCACCCTCTCCCCCTCTTGCCCTCTTGCCGTTTGCCCTCTCCCCCTCTTGCCCATTCGCTCTCTCGCCCTGCCCTCTCCCCCTCTCGCTCGTTTGCCCTCTTGCCCTGCCCTCTTGCCCGTTTGCCTGTTTGCCCATCCCCCTCTCACCTGTCGCCCTCTCACCTATTGCCCATTTGCCCTCTCGCCCTGCCCTCTTGCCTCTCGCCCTTTTGCCCGTTTGCCTGTCCCCCTCTCACCTGTTGCCCGTCGCCCTCTTGCCCATTCGCCCTCTTGCCTGTTGCCCTCTCCCCCTCTTGCCTCTTGCCCATTTACCACCCTCTTGCCTGTCACCCTCTTGCCTGTCACCCTCTCACTCTGTTGCCCTGTTGCCTCTCACCCTGTTGCCCTGTTGCCCTGTTGCCCTCTCACCCTCTCACCTCTTGCCCTTGTTTCTGCTAACCTACCTCATTGTCCCACAGTGAATAAATGTATCAATAACTGTATAAATACAACTGATTGTACATTATTTAAATAAAATAAAAATAAAAATCCACTTTTACACTACCTTGGCTGAGACTGGCTGAGACTAATCACCTGATCAATTAGTCAGCAATGATATTACCTAGCCACTCACAACACACAACACCTCACCACCATCATGCACTTTTCCACTACCAGCCTTGCCCCAGGACACCCAATGCCCATCCTACCACCTGCCACATCGCCTATGCTGTCCACTCACCACACCATCACTACCATTAGACCACCATGGCTCAGTCATGGTGGAGATAGGAGGCATATTCAGGTTGATATATTTACACTGTCACTTAGTTAACAAAATAGAACACCCCTTTTATTTTTTCTGTGTTGGAAATTGGATGTCAATTGATGAATGAGACAGGAACCAGAACTCAAACCATGATGATCACCAGAACTCAAACCATGATCACCAGGTGGCTGGTATGGCAATTGTGAAAACCTTTATTTTTTCTGTGTTGGAAATTGGATGTCAACTGTCAAATGGGCATAAGTAACAATTAACAAATGAGATGGGAACCCAGAACTCAAACCATGATCACCAGATGGCTGGTATGGCAATTGTGAAGACCTTTATTTTTTGTGTTGGAAATTCAAATGGACATAAGTAACAATTGATGAATGAGACAGGAACCCAGAACTCAAATCATGATCACCAGATGGCTGGTATGGCAATTGTGAGGACCTTTCATTTTTCCTGTGTTGGAAGTTGCATGTCTGTTATTGAAAATGGGTGAGAAGTTGGTTTGGTGTAGGAAGTTAATTTGACTGTTGGAAAATTGAGTCCAGTGTGGGAATTCATACACAAAGTTGGTTTGTGGGTTAAATTGGCTGTGGGAAAGTTTAGTATAGAGTGGGAACTCATAAAGAAAGTGGTCATTCTGTGGGAAATGAAGGAAGAGTGAGAATATGCACAGGAAGCTATTCTGACTGTGGGAAAATGTAGTAGTGGTTAGTTGACTACTATTTGTCTGATGGGACAGTGTAATGTGCTTATATATTGTGTATTTATTGTTATTTGTATGGTAGTATAGTGTGTACTGATATGCAGGTTAGTTGACCATGGTAGGCAGTGTAGTTGACCAGGACTGGGCCAGGACAATGGCAATATTTACTGTTATTTGCATTGTGGGGCAGTGTAACATAGCTGTTTACTGTTATTTGTATGGTAGGGATGTAAATTATTGAATATCTTCCCTGGTTGACATGCCAGGACTGCACCAGGACCATGCCAGGACTGAGCCAGGAGTCCTGGTAGTGTCCCATTCAAAATGCAGGAAATGCCAGGACTGAGCCAGGAGTCCTGGTAAGTCCTGGGAAGTCCCGGGAGTCCCATGGGACTATGTGGGGCAGTGTAAAGTACTGAAGAAAGTGTACAGGTTCCAGAAATGGTGGAACAATTGTATCAACAAATACAAAGGGATTTTGGTAACACAGACAAACAATCATCGAAAATATCAGAACTGCACACAATGACACAGGGCACACACACATGTGAGGAACATGTACAAAAGTTTAAAAAGGTAGCATGAGGAACAGGTTACCAGGGAAGGGTTCTTATCAAAGAGTTCAAAAAAAGTTTGAATACCAGCCTCTGAAAAAGGATAATGGAAGCTGATGAAGTGCCAGAGACCATAGACAGTACCGGAGATTGGTCCACCTCGACTGCCAATGGAGACAAGCAAAGGCTGAGGAACAGTAACTCTGCTAAGAGGAGTGAAGGGTCCAAAGGCCTGGACACAGCAGAGCCAGTAGGAACTGGCCAGCCTAAACCCTGCTGGAAATTCAACACAGGATCAGTGAGTCAGAACCAATTGGGAGCTGGGCCCTCCTCAAGTAGTAATACAGCAAGTAGGCCACAAGACCCCCAATGCCATGGACATTGACAGAACACAGTGCTCGCTGATGCGCTGCTACAAATGTGGAAAGATTGGTCACATTGCAAGAAATTGCTGTTCAGGTTTGGACATCCAAACCATGTCCTTCATTTCAATGAAGGAATACTTCACAAAAGGCGAAGAGTTAAAAGACAATGAGAGTCAGTAGGTCCTGTACTGAACTCTCATAATAGATATTCTTTATTAGGAAAAAAGAAAACAGTTTGGTAGGTACAGTGGACTCGGAGACTTCAACAGTCTCTGAAACCACCCTGCAGGAAGTGGTCTCTGGTGCCAAAGCACAGGAGCATGGCAGGGTGGTTAGACCTGTGCTTAATTCTTTCTTAACCAAAAAAAGAATATTTAAAAAGGGACAAAAAGAAGTTCTTGTTTGTTCTATTGGTCAGAAAGATGAGATACTAATGGAAATAGGTCTAGAAACTCTAGACACACATGACCAAACAACAGGACTAGCATTGCTTGATTCCGGAGCAACAGGTCTGTTTATGAACTCTAAATTTGCTAAAAAAAGGTTTTAGGTTAAGGTTAATTCCTTTGGAACAACCCATTCAAGTTAGAAATATTGATAGATCTAACAATGAAGCAGCACTTAACACTCCCCCCACCTATCCTAGTGGAATCCGAGCTCAGTCCGAGTTCAGTCTGAGTAAGTCACAAAAGTGATAAGAATCCGAGTGGAATCCAAGTCCAGTCCAAGCTCAGTCCGAGTTGGGAACTTTCACCATTCAATCTGAGCTGAACTCGGACTGGACTCAGACTGGACTTGGATTCCACTCAGATTGAAGAAGACTTTTGGACTTTTGGAGCCCAAATCCTGATCTGATCTTGCAGGTTGCAGTCTCAGCATCTTATTGAGGATGTTCTGGGTGTATTATACCATGTTTACATATGTGTATCAATGTACATATGAACTCTCCTATGTAAGGGTCAATCCTCAAATAGTTCTTCAGGCTCATCTGTGTTTGTCTGTCTTCCTTGTCTTTTGACCACCTGCCTTGTGTGATACATGAGCATGCAGTGTAAAAACCAGTTGAAGTTCCAAGAATTCATTCTCCTCAAGATTGGGTCAAAGCCACCTAGCCATGCATTCAGTTGCTCACATGCTTGTGTATTAAATGCACACTTGTAATATGGCCTGCCTCTTTCATCTGTCTCCACATAAACCAAATTAGGAGCTGATCCATCTAATAGTGCTGGGTTGCACCATTTGCAACATAACAAATCTGAAGCACGGTGGTTTATATAGTGGAAAGAGTCAACTATAAATCTGCTGGTGTTTTTCCAACTCTCCCATGACCCATTTGCAACACTGG
Source organism: Amanita subjunquillea (assembly GCA_020011035.1). Taxonomy (NCBI): domain Eukaryota; kingdom Fungi; phylum Basidiomycota; class Agaricomycetes; order Agaricales; family Amanitaceae; genus Amanita; species Amanita subjunquillea. The sequence continues at coordinate 130,932 of JAEBUT010000067.1, forward strand.
CTCGGAGCACTACACAAGCCTTGTCAATGCATATATATGCTGGCCTGTTTTCATGTCTTGGATAAACCTGTTGGAGGAAGTTCAATATGTTTCTGGGTGATTCTGCCTTTTTGAATTTGTCCCATGCAATGACAACACCACATGGGGCACAGATAGTCTCAACACAGTAATAACGTGGAGGATTAAAGAGTTCTCTGGTTGTTCTTCCAGGATTCTCTTCTGTATTTTCTGTATCATGAGGCTGTTGTACATTGTCATTTGCAGGTACCCATGGCCATGTTTCATCTTGCCTTCTCATAGCTCTCCTGTATCCTCCAAGGATATTTGTTCTATGATTAATCAAATGTCTTTGCCACCTTCCTTGGTGCTGTGGACAGGCCTGTGAACCTTGTACTTTAACACCATTGCAATCAGTAACATGACATAATCTCCCAACCAAATTTTCATGAAGAGCACAGTACACTCCACCATGTGCATTCAACAAGTCACCAGTACAATTCTGGTAGGCACAATACTGAAAATGCATAGGCAAGTGTAACTTAACATTATCAATGTATTGACTTACAGTATGACCCATAACAATCCCATCCATCACAATCATCTTCACAGGAGCACAATCCTCAACAACAATTGTCTGAAATTGTGGTGCAATTGATGTATCCTCTGCACCAACCATGGCTGAAGGGTCTACACCACCAGCATTAGCAGACTGTTCTCTGTACTTTTGAGTGCACTCATTGCAACTGTGCTCCAATGAGCCTTTAATAATACCACCATTCCCCAGAAGTGCAAATGCTTGTCTTGTGACATCATCAATTGGCAGGTTATCTGTCATTGTCACATTTATATTGGACTCAGCTGCTACCATCTGTATTGACTCTTGTATGAAGGCTTGCCAGATTGTTCTTCTTGTCACCTTTACTGACTCAAATGCCATGTTAATAAATTGTGCATAAGTGGCTGCTGATGCATGAAAGTTATAAAGACCACTCATAACAGCTGAGGTAAACAGTCTGTCAACCCATAAGTTCTGCCCAATCTTGACATATTTGGAGCACTTTACACTCCCCCCCGTGTTCCACTGGACCCCTGGACAGTCCTGGTCAGCCAAGTGACTTTGAAAAAAACATCACCAGGACTCAACCAGGACTCAACCAGGACTCAACCAGGACTCAACCATACCACAACTCCTGTATACAAATAACAACAAATTCCTCCTTCTCTGCATTCTCACAATGGTCTCACCCAGTCCACATTCCCACCTTATTCCCATCCATATTCCCACACCCCAGTGTGCATTCCCACCATATTCCCACGCATATTCCCACACTCCAGCGTGCATTCCCACCACATTTGAGTGCTTTACACTCCCCCCCCCATTCCCAGTGGAGTCCTGGTGGAGTCCTGGACCTTCCCGGGAATTCCCGGGACTGAAACCGAGGCTCAGATACCTGCTTTCAACTGTGGAATGGCCAGCAATGAACCAGGACAGTCCTGGTCCATTCCTGGACATTCCTGGTGATTCCTCAGGACTCCCAAGGACTGCCATTGCCAGGAAGTCTCGGGAGTCCAGAGGAATCCCGGTCGGGGGGTGTGGTTGGGGCATTGTTGCTTATATAGGTTTGAGTCATGTGTCACGCCATGGTGTGGAATGTGCCTTTGTTGATTGTCATGTGAAGCAACTCTGTTGCACCCAATGCATGCTGAGGTGGCACGTCACGCGTCACACATCACGCACTGCATGCCTTCCCACTCACCAACATCCCATGCTATGCCCTGCTCCCCACCTTCGTGATCGACCTGATCAAGTTGTAAGTGCACAAAGTTGATGAGCTCAAACAAGAGCATCGAGGAGTTGCGCAAGAAACCAAAGGGCAATGATGATGGATTGAGCAAGCCGACACAGTGTGTCAGCTTGCCTTTTCAAAATTTCCTTACTTACCTGTGCACTACAATGCACCCTTGCCGGCTCCTCCCTTGTACAACCCAAGGTACATCCCTTCTCACATGAAATAACCATTTTCTCACCACATGCCCCATCACCCACCTTTTTGCCAACACCAGCTGCCTCCCACCCGTACGCCCACCTTGATTCGCCAATGCCCATCCCCTGACGCACCGCCAACACCCATCCTCCACGCCCACCCCTGGTCCATCGCTATGCCCACCTAATGCCGCCAACGCCTCTGCCTCCCGCACCGCCCATACGCCCACCTTGACTCGCCAATGCACATCCCCCAACGCCCGTGCCCACCCCTGGTCCACTGGTCCACCACTATGCCCACCTAATGCCACCAATGCCTCTGCCTCCTGCACTGCCCATACACCCACCTCAACTTGCCAATGCCCATCCCCCAATGCACCACCAACGCCCATCCTCTGTGCCCACCCCTGGTCCATCGCTATGCCCACCTAATGCTGCCAACGCCTCTGCCTCCTGCACTGCCTGTACATCCACCTTGACTTGCCAACCACCTGCCCTGTCACCCACCTTCCGTGCTGACTGCCTCCCATGCTGCGTGTATGCCCATTGACTCACTGACACACATCCCTTGACACACTGCCAATGCATATCTTTATTACATGTATTTATGTATTAACTATGTACTCACTACTTACTATGTAATCACTAATGAATAATGTGTTGACTTTAATTACATTGCTGATGCCCATACCATCACTTGCCCACATTGCTATGACTGTTTCCCATCATAGAGCTGAACAAGTACTGAATGAGAGTGGTGTATCTGTTGCACCACCCCGGCGTAGCAAATCATCTGCTGGGTCCATGCTTCCGCCACCCCCAGTGAGGCAGTCTGCACGTCTTTGCAAGGAACAGGGCAAAAGGTATGAGTCAGAGTCAGGTATGTCAAATTAATTTTTTGTAAGAGCAGAAGTGTTATTCTGACTAATATTCTGACTTAGGAGTGAGGAGGAGATTTCTGGTAGTGAGAGTGAGTCTGATGAAGGTGGCAATGGGTCAAGGCAGTGGAAGACATAGAAGAAGTAGAAGAGGAAGAGGAGGGAGACCTGGTAGAAGCTCAAGAAGTATGTCACTATCTTGCAATCTCCTGCATTAGTGATTAAATTAGGAACAGGAGACTACAAAGGTAGACATGGAGAGGAAGGATCCTGTAGGTGATGTGGATAAGGAGAGGGGGAGGTAAGTCTACTGCCAACATGATCTACTGCCACTGACAAAACCAGGAGCAGGCTATGGTTGAGAAAGGGAAAGCAAAGGTGAGGATAGTATGAACTGCAATGTCATGCAGTGACAAACTTAGGAGGAAGTCTCTGCAGTTGTGGACACTGGTGGAGACAAGGCAGGTGCAGGAAATGTATTTGATGAAGGCAAGTTTATTCCCTGAAAACTTGATGGTTGTCTAACTACTCAAAGATTTTTCTATGGCCTCCCCACCCCCACTTGAAGGTTCATCTTGCACATCTGGTGGTATTCTGAGAGGCAAAGCCATAGGAAACACATTTAACTATGGGGATGGCCAGGAGTTGCCTATGGTTAGTGAGGAGCAGGAGGGGGTGGTTAAGCTGTTCAACAGCTTAGCTGATGCTGATGCCAACCTCAAGCCTTTAATTATCAAAACCAAGGTGGTGCCTACTATCTCCCCTGTGCTCAAAAAGTTGGCTAGGCGCTATTCTCCCATTGAAAGTAAGTCTGATTATATTTATATGTCTCATTTATTGATAAAATCAGAGGAGAGACAACATATTCTTGTTCTTGAAGATGGGCAATGGAACATGAAAGGACGATATGACATTGCCCTGGAAGATGATGAGGAGGTTCAATGGACCCATGAAGATGGAAGGCCATCCTTGACCCTTTGTGTTGTGAGTGAAAATTACCATTTTAATACCACTCCATCTCAGAGAACACAGAATGCTACTAACCCCCTGGATGTCCCAAGAGCTGGCCACAGTGCCCATGCCCATGCTTCTGGTTCTGGTTCTGGTTCTGCCTCTGTTTCTGCTTCTGTTTCTGGGCCTACACATGGCCAAGCCACTGCTGAGCTCTCCAAGGAGGCACTTGTTGCCCTTTTGAACATTGATGAGAAATTGGTCACTGATTCCAAGAATATTGGGATTAAACAGCATTATGAGAGGTACAAAGCATGCCTAGAAGCCCAGCAGAATGTGAATGAGAAGTTTCAAGCTGGGACTTGGCCAGGAAAGAAACCAACAAGTGGTTCAATCATTCATCTCTTTGCATCCAAGACTACTTGGTTCACCTATATGGTACCAGCATTTTGTGACATCAACAATTATCCAGATATCAAGGAGTGGCTAGAAGGACAGGATGGATTCCCCACTAACTTGGATATTTGGGCAAGGACAAGTTGACTTATACATTTTCTGAGCTGAAGGAGGTGAAAGAAAGGAGGAATAACAGCAGGGTGGAAAAAGAGAGGAGAAAGAAGGAAGCTAAGAGGATGGAGGGTTCTGGGACCAAAGGTACAGGTCAGTCAAAGAAGAGCAAGAGACATAAGTAAGCCACAACATGTACCTGATATATGCAATTACCTTGAATGATCATGTCAATTAGAAATTGCCTTATGTTTGAAATTGCCTATCAAGCCAGCTGGTTATTGACAGTGATATTGCTCCTCTGTCATATTCCTGGTGTTGCTGCACAAGAGGAGAGTCCATTCCCCAACATTACCTTCAAGATGTTTAACAAATTTGTGGAGGATCATTTCAGCTCCAGTGTGGCATTGTCAACAGTCTTAATGACACTCTTTACTGTCACTCAAAATACTGATCTTCTCAGTTTACACTTCCGTCAGAAGAGTGCTTCTGGTATGAAAGAAAAAGCTATAGCAGCAACTGGTTGGATCAGGTGTCTTGGGGATGTATTGAATGATAAGCTGAAAGAGACAAAAGCACATCTGTTGAAAGAATCTGACTCAGATTCACAAATGTCAGAGAAGGGAAATAGCATTGCACTTGGTTTCAAAGCCGAGGCTCTAGCCATACTTCTAGGATTGAATCCATGTAATGCTAGAGGTGAATTTAAAGGGGAGTTGAAATCAGTCTCACACAGGAACCTGGAACCTGTCCATTGCATTTGCCCTGGAGTGGCTGTATGTCAAACCTCCATGTGCAATGATGCTGCTCTGTACCAATGGACAAAGAAAAGAGATATTCCACTTGTGTCATTGATCAAAGACTTCAACAATCATGACAATGTACCAGTTCTTTCTGGACATTGCAAAAAGTGCAAGACAACATACTAAAAATTGGGCAGAATTTATGGGTTGACTGCAAATTCACTACTGCTGTGCTAAGTGGTATGCATAGCTTTCATGCATCTGCAGCAGCCTATAAAGATTTCTGGAATGATGCTTTTAAGAATGTAAGAGCAGTCACAAGGCGCCACATTTGCCAAGCTTTTGTCCAAGAATCTATTCATTTCATTGCTTCAGAGTCAGATACCAATGTTGTCCTGGATGATAATCTTTCAATAGAGGAGGTGACATCAGAAGCATTCAGCATCCTTGGGCAGAATGGGATTATTAGGGCTGCTGAACATCATGCATGCACTGAATGCACACAGAAGTATAAAAGTACTCCTGATGTCATAACAGAAAATGATGGACCAGCAACATTGGGGATGGATAACATTAGGGCACATCCAGGAAACCCACAAGTATCAGTACATAATGAGGCTGATGATGATGACAACACTCCTGTGAAATTGGTTGTGATGGATGGCATAGTCATTGGCCATACTTATTGTGCTTATCAGAATTGCACTAGTGCCTGCAGAATGCATGTGGGGGTGTTTACTGTGCATATCATGAGAATCTTCATGGTGGAATTTGCCATGTCTCAGGCTGTTCAAATCCTAAAATACAAGGCACAAAGGCATGTGGACAGCATGGAAGTATCTGGGAGAGATATATTAGGAATCACAGACAGCAGGCATTAGGAGGTTACAGAAGAGCACTCAGAAGAAGGCCAGATGAAAGCCAGCCATGGCTACCTGAAGCATCTGCAAATGTACAGCCTCATGATGCCACTCAGCCAACACAAAGGCCAAGACATAATTTTACACCTCGCAGATTCTACTGTGTTGAAACCATATGTGCCCCATGTGGAGTTGTGATTGCTTGGGCCAAATTTGCAAAGTCAGAGTCACCTGCCAACATTCTGCGGTTCTTAGAGTGTGTTTATCCTACTGCAGAATCAAGGCCTAACTATGTCTGCATTGATAAGGCATGCATGATTCTCCATTCTTGCTTAATAAATGGTAGCTGGGAGCAGTGGAAGAATACAACAAGGTTTATAGTTGACTCTTACCACTATGTCAACCACTGAGCCACAGATAACTTGTGCCAGACTTGGTGCAATCCTGCTCCCTTGAATGGCTCTGCACCCAACTTGGTTGTGGCAGAAAGAAATCCTCAAGGACAATTGTATTACAAGCATGCTTTCAATACACAAGCATGTGAACAATTGAATGCATGGCTAGGTGGATTTGAGAAGATACTGAATAGGATGACTGCAGGGAATTTTAACTGGTTTTTACATGCCATGCTTTACTACCACACAAAATGTGTCATTGAAAATCAAGAATTGAAGGGGATAGTGGCAGAGGAGATGGAGGAAGAAGATTAAATATATATACATTTATTTGTAGTTCCTTTGTAGTGGTAAAATATCTTTGCATGGATTACTCACTTATTCTTGATGAAATGACAAACTGGTCATTTATACCAACCATATGATCATCTCAATGTTGAGGCATAATAATACATGTTTAAACAAATCATGGACAGCCCAGTGTAAAGAAGTTAATAAGAGATGTGTGACAGTATATGCATTCACATTCAAGAAGATAGAGAGGTGTGGGAAATTGGTAGAAATGCAGGCAGGGCTGTAGCAAGAAGGACAGGGGTGGGACATGGTGAGAAGAACAGAAACATGGTAGAATGTGTGGAAACATGGTAGGAAGGAGAGGGGGATGGGCACATTGTGAGGATGGAGACAGGGGTGTGGGAACATGGTAAGAAATATAGGGATGTGGGAATATGAGGAGAATGCACCTGGGGTGTGAGGAATGCAGACAGGGGTGTGGGAATATGGTGGGAATGCACGCTGGAGTGTGGGAATATGCGTGGGAATATGGTGGGAATGCACACTGGGGTGTGGGAATATGGATGGGAATAAGGTGGGAATGCACAAAAAGGTGGGAAGGAATGTGGACTGGGTGAGACCATTGTGAGAATGCAGAGAAGGAGGAATTTGTTGTTATTTGTATACAGGAGTTGTGGTATGGTTGAGTCCTGGTTGAGTCCTGGTTGAGTCCTGGTGATGTTTTTTTTAAAGTCACTTGGCTGACCAGGACTGTCCAGGAATGTCCAGGAGTCCAGTGGAACACGGGGGGGAGTGTAAAGTGCTCACCATCCTTCCTGTAGCTGATCAAGTATCTCACCACTGGCAGACCAGATTGCTTAGTGTTGGCAGAAGACCCATTGGCCATTTGGAAAATCTATCTGCTCAAATATTTTCAGATTTTTATCTATTGTATTTGAAGCTAAATTACGATTTTTCGAAAACAAGCAACTTAGCTGTTGACAATGCTGGTCACAGCCCAGGCCAACTGTCACGGCCATCACTGCGCTGTCACTCCGCCATCACTCATTGACAGTTTGTCACACATCACGCATCACTGCCACAAGCCACGTCACCCACGCTCATTACCATCCACACCAGCCTACACCATGCAATCGCCACCCCACACAGTTCCGCTGTCACCGAGGAAGACCCGCAGTGGTCACAAGCGCACTATATTTGTGCTATCCAACACCTTGATCAAGGTCTCAAAGAAGCAATGCAAGGAGGAAGAGGATGAAGATTGCAGCAACAATGGCTACAAGGACAATGATTTGGAGGACAAGGATTCCAAAGAGGAGAAACCAAAAAAAGAGAGGAAAGAAAAGGTGTGTAGTGCACCATATTTTATTTTTCTATCAACTAACAAAGTCTATAACAGGTTTTTTCGTCTTTTTATGTTCTTTCAAGCAACTGGCAATGCTGACAATAGCCAAGCATCTGCCACGCAGGCTTTGGGAGCTGCAGGGACGTTGACAAAAGCCCCCACATCCCGGTAAGTCATTTGTCTTTTTTTTTCCGTTGTCACTCATCTATTCTACCCTACCCTTGTCCCTACTTCGGATCACATACATCAGATTGCCCATTGCCCACCAAAATCGCCACTGCCCACCTCAGATTGCCCATTGCCCACCCCAAATCACCACTGCCCACCTTGGATCCCACCACCATGTACTGTCACCACCGAACCACCACCTGCCACCCCCATTGCCCACCTCGGATTGCCCATCACCCGCCCAAATCACCACCGCCCACCTCAATTGCCCCCCCTTTCACCTGCCACCATGTCGAATTGTACGCCATCACCTCAAATTGCCCATGCCCACCCACCGTACCCACTGCACCCACCACCACATGCCGTCATCACCAAACAGCCCACTGAAAACCACCCGCCCCCGTTGCCTGCCCCAAATCACTGCTGCCTACCTTGGATTGCCCATTGACTACCCAAAATCACCGCCGCCCACCTCAAATTGCCCCCTCTTTCACCTGCCATCGCGTCAAATTGTATGTCATCACCCTAAATCACCCATGCCCATGCCCACCACACCCACCACCATGTGCCGCCACCGGACTGCCCACTGCAAATCACCTGCTACCCACCTCGAACCACCCACCGCCACTTCAAACCACCTGCTGCCACCTTGAACCACCCACTGCCACCTTGAACCACCTGCCACCCACCTCAAACCACCTGCGCCCACTTCAAACCACCCACCGCCCACCTTGAACCACCTGCTGCCCACCTTGAACCACCCACCACCCACCTTGAACCACCTGTTCACTGCCACCATGTCAAATCATACACCACCACCCCCCCCCCAAATCACCTGCCGCCATGTCAAATCACCATGCCCACCCGCTGCCACCTCAAATCATACACACCCACATCAAATTGCCCACACCCACCTGCCACCACACCTGCCACCACGTCAAATTGCCCACACCCACCTCAAATATATTATATACTATATATTGTGCATGTATAATTATTTGATGTCAATTTTGAGTGAAAGTGAAAGTGAAAGTGAGAGTGAAGGTGATGAGAACTGTAATTATATTTGTATTTGTATTTGTATTTGTTGTTGCGGTGACAAAAATGTCAGGAGTTTACATGGAGTCCACATATATAAGTCCTGCTACATGGTCACTTAAGTTTTAGTGTACAAGACATGCAAAACATCACATTCATGTACACTAACTAGATTGAGCATCAGGAGAATGTAAAAACTGTGTCTAAACACTGTTTTTGAAAAATATATACTGTACCTGGACTCCACAAGGACATGTGGGGGATTGTAAAGTGCTGTGATTTGGCTAGATATTTAGCCATTCCTATTGCATATTTTAGATGATCTGATGACAGATTTGCTGAAAATTGCGACATTTTTATTACAGCAAAACAAATGTCTGGTCTTGTTCCAATCATCAAATATAATAATGAACCAATAACTGATTGATACTGAGATCTAATCGCATGATCTAATGGTTGATCATTTTTAATTGGTTCATATCCAGTAGGAAGAGGAGCATTTGTGTGAGTAGCGTCACTCATCCTAGTCTCTGGATTATTTTATGCAAATAGGGTTTTTGATTGATGGTAATAATATTTCCATTTTTCTTTATCTGGAATGATAAGAAAATTTTTGATTGACCATTGATGAGATCTCCTAAATCTTTAGATTCCCATCTATTCATAAACTCCTATTTTTTTATGCAATGTTATGATTTTATTGGATCCCAAGAACATTGAGTCATCAACATAGATTATTGCTATGACTATGTTGGTTCCTTGTTTAAAAATAAATACACCCACATTGGAATGTATTTGTATAACACCCATTTTTTCCATTGACTTGTCTAATGATTCCACCAAGCTAATGAAGCTTGTTTTAATCCATAAAGTGCATGATGTAATCAATATACCATGCTTTCTTATCTTTATTGATAAAACCTGGTGGTTGTTTCATATATATTTCTTCATCCAGTTTTCCATATAAGAAAGCAGCAGTCAATCTAGAAATGATATATATAAATTTCTAGTGCTGCAAGTGCAAGTATAAGACAACATGTCTCATATCTTACTACTGGTGAGAATATTTCATCATAGTCAATGCCATCTATTTGTGAAAAACCTGGGCAACTAGACAAGCTTTTTACATCCATTGTCTTTTGGACATAAACCCATCTGCAACCTATAGCTTTCAGCCTTCAGGGAGATGTTGTAGATTTATTATAAACACCTCTTTTGATGAGCATATCCCATTCTTTCCTTTCAGTGTTAATCCAGTCTTTTTGTTTGCTGACTGGTAAGCAAAATATTTCATGATGATGTTCAGGTACAGCTGCATTAGCTGTTTCTTTGATAGGAATTGCACACAATAATAATAATAATTTATTAATTGCAAAACAATCTAATCTCGTTCTTCTATCAATTTTCTCGATTTCGACTGGATCAAAATCTCCATAGACATTATCTGGTCGATTACTGGTTGTCTAGTTCTAGTTGGTCTTGGAGATGAGGGTCTTGAAGGAGCAAATAAATCTTCTTCAATTTCTCTTTGATTGTCTGAATCATCACTTTCAGAATCATTTGATTCATCGTTTTAGAATCGTCATTTGAACTATCAGATCCCTTTCCTTTGGGAGATATACTGGATTCATCAGATGAGTTATTATCACTCTCTGACTTTGATGAATCTTCTTCTTCCTCTGAAGTATTAAGTTCTTAGATGTTATATGAGGTATTTCTGGCATGAGATCCTCAAACTCTTCCTCTGGATTGAGGAATGTGGGATTTGATTAGAGTTTCGACATTTTGGAAATTTTGTTTTGTTCAAATACTGCTGTCGTTCCCATAAAAATGGTTGTTTTCAGGGTTCATAAATTTATACCCTTTCATTCCATTTTTATATCCCAGAAAGATCATCATCTTAGATCTGGCTTCAAGCTTATTTTGTCTGCGTTCAGCAGGAATATATACATAAGCTTGGCATCCAAACACTCGCAAATCCGATACATTCGGTTTTTCTTTTCAATAAGAAAATATGGTGTCTGCCATTTATTGCAAGCTATGGGAGTCCTATTATATAGGTATACTGTGTGTTCAAGCGCAAATTCCCACCATGATTGTGGTAAGCAGGCGTCAAATCTAAGGGATTGTGACTTTTCCCAAATATTCTTTCAGCTCTGCCATTTTGTTGTGATGTATATGGCAATGATTTTTGGATTTCAATTCCGATCTTTGAGGTATTTTTCACTTTTAGTGAATTCCTTCCTCCATCAAATCGCCATTTTTTGATATTTGTTCTTTTAAGGCAACAAATTGTTTCAGTGAAGATTCCGTATTGGATTTCTTCTTAATAAACCAATCCATAAATGTCCTGAAAAATCATCGATAAATGTCACAAAATATTTATATTTGTGATATGATATCATCGAGATTTCTTTAAGATCTGAATGTATTAAGTCAAAAGGAGACGAAGCTCTACTTTGTGACTCTGGAAATGATTTACTGCGCATTTTTCCTTTAGCACATCCTGAACAAGTGTTTCGTTTAGGAACAGGAATATTAGGGAATCCTTCTAATGAATTTTTCCTTTACGGATTACTTCATCTTGTGGATGTCCCAAGTGTTTATGCCATATATGAAAATCTGGTTTTGTGTACAACATTATTGATTTGCTATGAATCTCAGAATCTAACCAATATATGGTTTGACCTTTTTCATGTGGTGACAATCTTATAATGGAAGATTCTTTGATTAGATTGATGATCTCTTTCCTGAAAGGGAATATCCTTGATTTAGGAATGTCCCATGGAGAGTAGTCTCTCCATGTCAGGTATATAAAAGACTGGCCTGATCAATTTAATATCTGTCTTTCCATTGATGATAATTTTGATCATAATGGCACCTACGCCTAGTATCTGTAAAGTTTTACCTTTAGCAGCAGTTTGTACAAACCTTTTATCAATTAGTGATATAGTTAAGAAGTCATTTTGATTGTGAGTAAAGTGTAATGATGCTCCTGAATCTAGGATCCATGACAACTCATTTTCTTTACATTTCACACAATTATTGCAATGAGAAAAATAATGTATTTTTGCTATATACATTTATACTACCATGTCGCTGTGAAAAGCATTTAGTAGTTTCTCTATTGACAAATGAATGACTTAACTTCGTCCGAGGCTCACAGCATGTCATCAAATGAGGATCCATTTGATTGTCAAATGGATCCTTTGGGATGTCATAATCTTTTTCACCATATTAAATAATGTTCTTCCAAACATGTCATATGGATCTCCCATGTTGAGTAATCAAGATCTAAAGTAGATCTTTACATTTGGGAGGTGTTCAAAAGATAAAT
>JAEBUT010000067.1:150659-176010 GCA_020011035.1 Amanita subjunquillea
AAACTGTCACGTGCGGGAAACTGCGGCCGGATTACGGAGCGCCGTTGATTTGGATATGATTGCCCTGCGTTAGCGTTTGCATTCATCGGTCTGCCCTAAACTTTTCCACCATCGCCGCCATTTTTCTTTGTTTTCCGTTATGCGCGGTGCCGGAGGCTTCGCTTCTGACCGGAGGCTGGTGCGGGGGATCCGTTTTCGTTGGTATGATGAGACACGCGGCTTTATTTATTAGTTTTATCTAACGCCGGATTGACCTTGTCTTACTTCTGTGCCCGCTGCCCAGCATTTGCCTTCACACAGGCACTGATGCAAGTCCTACACTTTGGGTATTGCCTGCGCATCACCTATACATTTCGTTAGCGACGTCGACCTCGAAAGCCTTTGACTGAGTTACTCGCTTTGCTGGCGCCACCGATAACGGTCGTGGCTTACGAGCGTACTTGGTGCTAAACTAGAGTAACCTTTGATTAGTCTTCGCATAGACCTTCCGCGGTTTTTCTTCCGAGTCTATGCGTTTCTTCGACTATGCGTTCCAGGTGATCTTGCTTTGTATGTCGCTCTTAATAAACTCCGCTATACAGCATTTGTGATAGAATTCTTTAAATTGCGTTATAGCTCTTGCAGGTTGCGGGAATGTTAGATCGGAAACCCATAGCTCGTACTCGGTGTCTTCCAACATAGCGTAGCGCATACGTTTTTCCGGTCCTGTTCCGCTAAACCACGGATTCTTGGAAAAGTAACTCTAATTCCGCGAAGTACCTAGGAAGGCGACACGCTGGGTGGAATCAAAACGAGGCGCGGAATGGCTGTACTGCGCGGGCATAGATTTATGCACGGGTTCGGATTAGTGGCCATTGCAGGTAGTTTGGCTGGAATGTGAGGTGCAGGTGTATTTGTAAAGCTGGGGTAATGGGCGGTGCGGGGCTCGAAAGGTCTGCTGCTGGATTGCGGAGCACGATACTACTGTGCGGAGGCGAGAGGTGCAGACTATGCGAAGATAAGGATGAGAGCGGGCTGCTGGAGCGATCGCTGTCCTGGTGATTATCTGCGGGTTGTGTGCTATCTTCCGAGTCGTGAAGTGAGCTCGGATCCTCGGTCTCTGTGCTGACGGCGGTTTGAGACGAAGACGCTACGGATTGTGTGAGCAACCTGTTTATTTGTTCTGTCCGCTGAAATTCCGGTGAGAGTCCTAGGTTGCGGCGGGATTGGCGACCAAAGCTAGTGGTGTGCTTAAAGATTTCTGTTAACGCTTGGCTAGGGTCCTGCTGTAAAAGGTGTTGCGCGTTTTCTGCTCCTTGTTTCAACGATTTGTACCAGTCGGTGACTAGACTACCGGAGTAGGGCGATACCGCGAGATGTCCGGGAAATTCTCGTTCGCGAGGTGACTCTGGTGGAGTAGACGGCTGAATTTTCTTTAAAAAGCCTCACTGGGGCAGCCAATATAACAAGCTCCAACCTATCGAAGCGACAGGCAGACAGGGGGGGGTTTGTGAGCTAGGTAAAGTTTTCCCGTCAATTCCAGTTCCAGAGATCAACTGCGCGAATGTATATTGAACGGATGCGAAAGGATGCGAAAGATGCGAAAGAATGCGACGGATGCAAAAGGATGCGATAGATGCGAAAGAATGCGACGGATGCGAAATAATGCGAAAGATGCGAAAGAATGCGCGCGGATAGCGCAAAATAGATAAACGGAGTACTCAATGCGCGCGGCGGTGGCGTGATGATGACCGGGTTTGGGCGGAAGTGCGTAGGGCGAAGTTTGTCGGGCAATGGCAATGGCGATGAGTAGCTCAAGTCTTTACGCAAGTTGGGCTTTGGCAACGGCTGCAACGACGCGGAGAGGAATTTCTCAAGAGACCGAGAGAATGAAAACGAAGCGAATGCCAAGGGGAAACTTGGATGGATAGGGTAGATTATTATTTACTACGAAACATTGTGGTTTATATACTTTTTACTACGCTACTAATGTGAAAGACTATGAAACTCTTGCAACTTTTTCTCCATGTACGCGCGTCGTCTTGCTGTCCAATCGTTATCTTGAAAGGCTCCCTCCGATGCGGCTTAGTACGCGAGCATTTTCTTAGTATTTTTCATCCGGCTGCCACTCCGTAGCGGAACCCTGATCGTATGGTTGTTGTCCCTAAGGGCGTTTGAATATGAGTGCGGTGGCTGACAATCGAGCTCCGGTGTCCTATTGATTACCGCTGATGTTTTCCTGGTGACCGCGACCTGTTAACGGAATTCTTCCGATTGTTCTCCATATAGCCTTCCCCTTGTATTCTTTGATCGATGCAAACCGCCGTGAGATTTTGTCCCGGTATCCTGGGTGGACTAATGATTCCTCCGTCGATCGTATGCGGATGTAGGTTTCGATCGTGGTCCCGGAAAGCTAACTTGCTATCCCGAAGTGGCAGTGCAGAGCTATCGCATGCGACGGTAACTCTCGATGTGGCAGGTCCGTTTAGTCAGCGCGGTTTAGCGGATAATGTGATTTTGTGCTCGGTAGTCGTCAAGCGCGACGGCGCTCGCTGCTAGCGCGAAAGGGGGCGGATTATGCTGCGGGTGCGTGCGATGATAACCGAGTTTGCGAGGTCTGTGGAACTGTAGCGCATCAGATAGTTAGTGACGGGTTCAGTGCATGTGTATAATCCCAATGACGATAGGACTTCTCTCGCATAGCATGGTGCATATACGTGACGAGGTCGCTACACGGTCACAACGGGACACCGCTCATCATCGTCCATTCCAGCAAGTCATGCTGGATTTCATTACGGATCTTCCTATTGCAGATGGATATGACTCAATTCTGGTCACGGTGGACCATGGTCTTACGAAGGGGGTAATTCTTACTCCTTGCAAGAAAACCATCGACGCTTTGGGAACAGCCGATCTTTACATCTCAGAAATATTCAAACGCTTTGGACTACCCAATATACTCATCTCGGATCGAGGACCACAGTTTTCGGCTAAAGTCTTCCAAGAAATCAGAAAGACGCTAGGGATCGATCACAGAATGAGCACAGCTTATCATCCACAGACCGACGGAGAGACAGAACACGTTAATCAAGAATTAGAAGTATACCTTCGAATATTTTGCGCAAACAAACCCCATAGATGGAAACAACTACTTCTGATCGCCGAATTTGCTCATAACAATCGACACCATGACTCAGTCAGAGCCTCCCCATTTCAACTCATGTATGGAACAAATCCCATCGCATTACCAACCGCTGTACAAAAAATGACAACACCTGCTGCTGAGGAACGCCTACAGCTACTACAAAAAGCTAGAGAAGAAGCGCTAGCCACACACGAACTAGCAAGGCAGATGGTGGCGCGACAAGTCAGAGACAAAGCAATCAAATTTGTACAAGGAGATAAAGTATGGCTCAAAAATAGAAACCTCAATATACCATATCAATCTAGGAAACTGGCGCCCAAACGAGAAGGACCCTTTGTAGTCGAACAAGTCCTAGGACCAGTAACGTATAGGCTCAAGTTACCGAAACAATGGCGCATTCACCCAGTCTTTCACATGTCACTCCTTATGCCATATAGAGAAACTGAAACACATGGACCGACTTATACTACTCCACCCCCTGATCTTGTAAACGGATAAGAAGAGTTTGAGGTGGAAGCGATTCTCACACATCGAAAACGCGGAGCAGGACATCAATATTTGGTCAAATGGAAAGGATATGGTCCGAATGACAACTCCTGGGAACCTGAGCGCAATCTAAGCAATGCTGCGGATGTTTTGCAAGCATATAAACTCAGACAACAATTGTAAAACCCATGTCCCATTATCGCAACCGCCAAACTCTCAAACAAACATCCGATACACTAAGAAATATTGCTCACTCGAGGACGATATTCTCCGAAACCATACGAAAGCTTCAAAGGACGAATCATTACATTTCCCATTCCCATCCTCGATCAACCCTTTAGAACCACCTCAATTAGTCAACTTCATTCGAACCCTAGCAACCCAATTAATTGCTTACAAGACTCCCAGACTTTCTAACAGACATGCGACGCACCCACAGGGACATGTTGAAATCCCATTCAATGCCCAATTACATTACCTTCCAAAATATATGGATCTTACATTCGATCCGGAAGAATTACCATACTATCCAGATGCAATGTCACCCTACCTCCTGTCGCCCAATAGACCTTTAAACCACACCAATGATGTATACGCCAAAGCGGCCCTCCGCTGGGAAGATCCTATACTATTCAATTTTGCTGAACGGCTAGGAAATGCTAGCAAAGAAATGGAAATTTGTAGATGGGCCCGCTGCTTGATGACTCCCAGACGCAATCTCAAACCTCAACAGAGTATTTGAGAGCCTCGATTTCTTAGACGCATTTGACAGCACAGGCGGGCCCACTATACCCAATTCACCCAAAAGTATTGCACCACAGGATATCAATCCTGAAACAGAATCGGATTCTGAGAACGAGGTTTCTACCACGACCAGGAACGAGCTAAGCGAATCAGAAGAATCTGATGAAGAGCTTGAATATGTTCCCAGCATCAGAGCATCCACATTTACTTATCGGTCCCCGGATGGAGAGCTCCGAACTGTCAATTGGGATGACGAAGTATTCGATTGACCATAAAAGGACGCCTCTGGCAGTGTTAGATCCCCAACTTCATACGCTTGCACAATGTCTTCCTTCACCATTGTTGCTTACTTTGCTGCCCTCGCCTTTGCCCTGTTGGTCACTGCATGTGGCCATTACTATATTGAACCAGTGGATCTCCTTTCGCCCTTTGTTGCCGCCGCCCACGACTTTCCCCTCGAGGTCTTTGTCGAGACCCATATCACCATCGACGACTTCGATTTTGCCGACCTCCCCGAGTTGCATGAACACCCTGCAGAACTCATAGAACCTACCGCCGCCGTCACTACACCCCCCCCATCGTTGTCCGACCTCATAACGCAATGCTGCAAAATGTCAGCGACCGCCTTGCTGAAATACTCGTCCTTTACAACCAGTTTGCCGAACCCTTGGATTTTGTCACGGGGCTCACCATCACCACCAACCCCCATTCCCTTACTCTCGAAGAAAGGGACTCAGCACTAGCGCAGGCAAAACAACTGCAGCTAGCAGTACAAAGTCTCCAATGGCGGGCTGAGACGGCAGCCACAGATTTAGGCAATGTCGTCACCTGGCTCGAGTCGTGACAGGATCATGCCTGGACATCCGCATGGTAGAAGTCGGTGACTTCTCGCATACGAAGGGGGTAATGTTACAGTTCCTTCCTCGTTTCGTCTTCCTGTTTCATGTACTGTTTTATATCTATCATTTTCCCTTAACTGCGCATCGTATAGCTTGGACGCTATCTCCTTTTGTAGCTACCTTCACATTTCCTTTCTTAGGTAGTTATCGTTTCATTCCTCTTATAGTTTCCTTTGTTCTCTAATCGTATATAAGCCCCATGTACAGTAGAGTAACTCTAGTTCCAACTTAGACGAGTTTTGCTCTCAACAACAATTGACTTGAACACTCTTCTCTCTCATCGTTCTCAAAGACCTTCGTCATCATTTGACTTAGCGTCTAGACCTTTGTCCAGTGGCTGGGAGCGGACCGAGACTCTGCTTGTCGCTGTTGACTTAGAACAAATCACGATGAGGGCATCGTCCGTAACACTCACATTATTAACTCCAATGTCTTTGCTGCCCCTGGATGTCCCCGATCATGATGGATTTGTATTATTTCCTCTCTTAATCTTATCACCACTGGTACATAAATCCTTCCTTTCCATGTTATTAAGTTTTGTTCCTTATTGTATTCGAAGCCTTCTTTTTTCTCTTTTATTCCTTTCTCCACTTGTTCATCCCATTGTCTTTTATTTACTTTTTTGATATCTTTTTCTAATTTTTCCATTTCAATCTCACTCCTATCCCCATCTTATAAACAATTCCTCCTTTAGTAATATTACATCTTCATTATCCCTCTCTCCTCATTCATATCCTGCCCTCCTAGATAACAGATCCACTTTGGAATTTGATTTTCCCGATCTATGCTTAATCACAAAATTATATTCCTGTAGATCCATAACCCATTGTGCTTGTCTATGATTTAGATTTTGGGGTTTATGGAAGTACGTCAAATTTTGATGACCAGTTAAGATCTCAATTATCTCCTTTGCTCCTTTTAAGTATTGTGACCATTCATATAAGGAGTGCATGATAGCAAGCATCTCCTTATCGTATATTTTGTAATTTCTTTCAGCTTCATTCAAAGCTCTTGAAATAAACGCGACTGGCCTCCATATACCATTTTGCTGTTGAGATAAAATTGATCCTAATGCAAAATCCGATGCATCGGTTTCAATTTGAAACTGTCCTCCCTTGTCTGGTATTGCTAATACCACTTCCTCTGCAATTCTTTCTTTTAACTTTCTCATGGCCTCTACTTGTCAAGGGCCCCATTCCCCAGTCCTTTTTCCCAGTTAATTCTGTTAAAGGTTTCACATCTTTTGCAAATCCTTTAACAAACCGATGGTAAAAGTTGACAAATCCTAGAATTGTTGTACTTCTCATTTGTTCTTAGGTTCTGGCCACTCTTTTACTGCTTTTACTTTTGCTGGATCCATTTGTACTGAATCTTTGGTGATTATCATGCCCAAAAATTCAATTTCCGTTTTATCAAAGTAACACTTTTCAGGTTTCAATGATAACTGATTTTCTTCCAGCTTTTTTAGGATTCGATTTACATGTTTCTTATGTTGTTCTTCTTGTGATTGAGAGAACACCAATATATCATCCATGTAAATCACCACCCATCCTTCAGCAAGTTCCTCCCAGAACAAATCGCTCATCATGGTTTGGAAAGTGGCTGGTGAATTTGTAAGACCAAAGAACATAACTAGCGGTTCAAATAATCCTCTGTTCGTACGAAAGGCTGCTTTCCATTCATCACCATCTTTAATATGGATATTGTTATATCCCCAGCGAATGTCCATTTTTGAAAAGATCGTAGCATTACTCAACTTGTCAATCAATTCTGATATCAACAGTAATGGGTAACAATTCTTAATGGTCATTTCATTAAGTTTGCGATAATCTTGTACTGGTCTTAAAGAGCCATCTTTCTTTTTAACAAAAAAGAACAGTGATGCCATTGGAGATTTGCTGGGTCTTATCCACCCACTCTCCAGATTCTCAGTGAGAAAGTCTTCTAAAACTTTCTGTTCCTCCCTATTTAATGGATATATCTTGCAATCTAAAGGGTTTGATCCTGGTATTAATTCGATTGCATGATCCCACGGTCGTCATGGTGGTAATTTGTCAAAGGTAGTTTTTTCAAAGACCTTACAATGTGGAAGGTAGTGAGATGGTACAATCTCTTCTAATGAATGCTTAATTTTATTTTGAGAGGCAATTTCTGTAGCTTTGGATTGAAAAGCTCATAATTGTAATTCCTCTTGTCCAATATGCACTGCTAATAAGCAGTCTCCTTCTTCCCATTTGTTTTGATCGATTTCCTCCTCTGGTTCATTAACCGTTGATCCTTTCCAACATGATCCTGGGCATTGTGAAAAGTTCAATGATTGGTTTTTCCAGTTAATTTCTGGGTTGTGATATTTTAACCAATCATGTCCTAAAAACATATCCGTTTTACCCAATGCTGAAACTCCGAATTCTAATGATTCCCAATGGTCTCCAATTTGTAGTTTCAGTTCCACCATCTCTTCTAAATCTCCACCCGCATTTCATGTTCCATCAGCATTAAAGACTGGAATGGATTTCGGTAGCCTTCTTGTGTTTATTCCATTTTGTTCAATGAATGTTTTGTTTACACATGATGCTGTACATCCTGAGTCAATCAATGCTTTTATCTCAAAGTTTTGTAGCAAGTCCTTAGTTTGTACTATGACTCCTACATCCATTTGTCTTTGTCCTGTTGTTCTAACAAGATGTGGCTTCGTTCTCATGTGGTTCAAATACCACAATGCATCCTTTTCTGACATTTGATTCAGTTCACAAATCAATGTCTCATCCACTTCTTCCTCACGGTTTTTCTTAACCCATGTTTTTATGTCTTTGATGGCTGTCTCCATCGGTTGATCCCAAATATGTCTCACCATCCAAGGATTTGACCATGTAGTCAATCTTTGTTTGGTTGCACTTATGGGTGCGTTTCTTAGACAATGTACAAGTGAATGACATTCATATAAAACTTCTGGTAATTTTACATGTGAATCCTCATACTTTACAATGTCTGTAACTTGTGAATTGAAACACTTATTCACAAGTTGGTCTGAAAACCCAACTCCTCTGCTAACTCTTTCTTCTCCTTGTCCGTTAGATCTCTAATGTATTCTCTTGCATTATTCCATCTTTTTTCCACCTGTTTCCCTTTATCCTTCGGTGGTGCCCTGCAATCCCACTGATGAGCGGTGTTCCACGGTGACTGTGTAGAGTCATCGTCACATGTATGCATTAAGCTATGCAAGAGAAGTCCTACCAGCACCAGAACTATATACGCACTGAACCCATGGCTAACTATCTGACACCATTACTCGTCTGACTGCCTTCGCAGTCAAGTCCTGCGCTCATCCGCATCACAAGCCGTCCATAAGTCACAAGACAAACCCCCCGCAATACCACATGTGAAACCAGCACTACCCCGACCGCACCAACTAGCATCGATCACCTGAAAACTACCATTGAATGCCGTCCGCTGCATTAAGATTAGCCATGACACTGCCACTTCTGCGCTAGATAAGTGCGCCTGAAATACCACGATCGAGACCATTTTAGCCACATGTCTATGAGCTATGGACAAACTTGGTTAAATGGAGGAAAATCTTCACCGAACAGTAGTGTTGATCAGCAGCCAACACAAAATGTCCAGTTCGGGAGTAGCAGCAACAGGGACAAACCGCGCTAAAAGCATATACCAATGCTTATCGCATAAGACACCGGAGGTCGATCATCGGCTATCGTACCTGTCAACAGTCAGGATCTTGCTATGGGTTTGCAACAGGGAAAACAACTAGCAAAATGCTCACGCACTAAACTACATCGGATGGCGCCTTTCAGGATGACAAATTGGGATAGTAGGCCACCAAGCATGACGCAGAAGAATTTGGAGTCCACTCGTATCAGTAGGTAGCAAAAAGTATATATATCATCTTATTTCGTAGCATAACATAACATACCATACCGCCACATTCATTTTTATCACCTTCCTTCTTTGCAGTCTATACCCTCTGTCTCTCAAGTCACGTCTGCCACTTCATTGTGTCAGACGTCGAAACTGACAACACCCTCTTTATTTTGTACAGCGTCATCTGTTGTACCGCCGCCTCATCCGTCACGTCCCCATCTCGTCCGTCACATCACCATCACATCCGTCGCACATCGATCTCGCCCTTCACACCACTTCTCGCCCTTCACATATCTGCATCTTCCGTCGCACCATAGCTCTTACTTCGCACCATGTCTCTGATCACCATCAGATTGACGGGAACTTCTTTGACGAAGCTCACAAAACCCGCACTTCCTGTCGCTCCGATAGGATATAGTGTTATTACCACTTCATATGTCCAACTTTACCGCAGTTGTAACAGGTAATTGATGCTTGTCAACAATCTACATCCATCACATTCGGATCTTTTGATGTAGATGCCATTGCTGGTGAGTTTTGATTTTGGACTGGTTGATTCTGTTGCCAAGGCTTATTTTGCCTATTCTGCATATTCTGTGCTGGCCTGCTTCCTCCCTGTGTTGTTGTTGTTTTTGGATACAACTGCTGTGCATCCCTCCAACTCTTCTCAACCGCCAACGCCCTATCATACCACCACTGTAGATCTCCTGTCTGAGACCCATCAATACTTCATGCTCCATCCAACATTCCAATTTCTACCACTCGTCATCCTAACACTGGGTTAAGGCCTTGACGGAAATGCGTAACTAAAGCAATTCCATTGTACCCGGTGAGCATTGCAATGCTTCTGAACTCAATGATATAGTCCTCAACTTTTCGAGAACCTTGTTTGAGTGAACTAATTTTTCATGTCACATTTGTCATGAGTTTCAGTTGTCAGGAAGAAATCTTTCATTTTTTCCTTCACATCGTCCCAGTGGTTGAACAGTGGTGGATTCTGAAATGGTTCCATTGCCCATGTTCCATCCTCTGCTCTAATCCCGTTTCGGCACTCTGCATACTTGACCCTCCTCCCTAGTCGCGCCAACAGTGCTATCATCTCTGGAAGTGCATTCTTCCGCACTATCTCTGCCTCGAACTCTGCCTGTTCCGTTGTCTTTGCTGCAGCCCAGTTGCCAGCACGATTATCTATTCCTTTTCTACATCTTTGTGATGTGATCATCATCCTTTGTTTTGGATCTTTAACTTGCACTAGCTCGAAGTAGTTCTCCATTGACCTCAGCCATGCCGCAATGTCTTTTGGGTCCCCCTCATACACCTCTGGCATCTCCATTTTCAATGTTGGAACAGGATCACATGGTGGGTGGAGAGCAGTATTTAGTTGGTTGATAACATCAGCCAACGCCCTTCCTTGTTCTGCCTGTTCCACTGGTGTGCGTGCGTTCCATGTGGTTGTGCTTGCCACATGTCCAAAAATGCCTATGGCTATTGAGATGAGCCCTACCATCGCCTGTATGATTGTGTTTGTGATGTCAAACCCGACCGAATAGTGTTGTTGGACTGAATTGGCCCCTCCATACTTCTCCAGGATCTCATCCGCTCCCTTGCCCCATGCATCCCATTCTACATGGAATTTTGCCTCCCTCATATTGAAGGTTACTTTTACCATGGCATCCGGATCTCTCATATCTCTTTCATACGCTGCTATTTCTCCCCATGACGGATTGTACAGCCATGCAAATGCTCTCCAGTACTGTTTTTTAAATAACCAAAGGTAACACAACCCTGGTGTTTCCAGTCCCAACCCAGTGAATCCTTTAGGCAGCAATACTTTTTTACTGGCATGCTGCACCTGTTGATTCCATTTTGTTATGTCAATATAACTGGGTGGATGCACCATTTCCAGTTTCATTCGCATCTCCTCTTTCAATTCCTCATTGAACCAATTGCCTGATGGTTCACCAAACCAGTTTGTCATGAACTGATGTGTAATTTGTCTGCCAGCTCCCTGAAAGTGGTTTGATTGCACCACCTGCGCATACGTCCGTCGCGGGTAAACAACCTCCTCATCATTCTTGGCTGCACCAAGAGTGATCTTCTTCCACCAGTAATCCTCCACAAATTTATCAACATCCTCCCAGTCATATGTCGATTCTACTTGTATTGTTCAATTTTCCTCAAGTAGAATTTCATCTCCGGGATAGATATGATACACTCCATCCTCATCCCCATTCTTCAACACAAATCTAACGTAGGGTTTCCTTAGAATATGGGCCCATGACACAACCTCCGCCATTGATATTTGGCATAATATTTTGGTTCAAAAAGGTACATATAGCAATATCCCTTCTGTCGCCAAGGTTCTGACACCATTTGTTTATAGTGTCCTGGTTTGCCAGGTAACTTGGCCTCAACCTTGTCTGCCCACTTCTTAATTTGCCGTGTCTGGTCTTTCAATGTCTCTTCACCGCATGCCAGTAAAAAGTAATCCAAGCTCAATGTTTTATGGTTAAGCATCCCCAGTCCCTTATAATCTTTGGGCGTGACCGGTTCCGCTTTATGGATTGTGTATACTCACTTTATTTTATCGTATGGTGAGTAACATGGTGAGCTTGAATTAGTTTTGTACTGTTGCAGCTTCATGATATTGCTGTTCAGCGCATGCATCAACCGGTTCCGTTCCTCCGCTGACAGAACCAATCCTTCATGCTTCAACGTGATGACATTCCATCCCCGTGTCAAAAGTTGAATGTTTGACAGTGTGTCAAACAATGCATGTTGGATTACGGAGTCCGTCTCCATTCCGTTCAATAAATCTACCAGCATCTGGTAGTTCAGCGCCTCTTGATGCTCTGCCTCCTCAAGCCGCCGTTGTCTACACAGCTTCTTGCACTTCTCCTGCATCAGTGCCTGCCATGCCTCTTCCTGCTCGCGGATTGATGCCTCCTTGAGTTGTTCTGCCTCATGCTGAGCTTTGCGCTGCAGCCTCCTTTTCTCTCATCGCTGGTCCTTGCACCAATGATAATATGCCTTAACATGGGCATCACGTTGTCGCCTGTCCACCACAGTGGTGACCTTATTCTGAACCTTTTTCACAATTGCACACCCTCACACCCACTCTGCCTCAAAGGCAACTCCGATCTTGCCCAACATCATGTTGGCGAATGGTAATATGTAACAGAAAGTTTGTTCCATTGTGACTGATGAAATAAAGTGTTGATAAGATGAATGATAAGATCCGCTTATGTAAGGGATCTGCGGAATGCCTCGTGTTAGGCTCGTGTTCTGTAACAAAAATGTTCAATTACTTCTATGTCTCAGCACAGTAGACAGTAATCTGTTCCTCGGCTATACGAATGACACTTTCAGATGAAAGGATGTCGTCAGAAGGAAGTTGTCCAACGGTAATGACTTCAGAGGTGTGGTACCCGGGACTTCACTGAGGTGTCCTCGTGCTCAATTCAAAGAATTGATACGTGATTGGTATCCTCAGACTGTGCACCCTTAATATATGACACACCAAAGAAGTTGTCTTTGTTGTCGGCCAATGGCAATCAGGCCTGATCTGTACTGGTGCACCTACACCACATAGAGACGAGGGGTCCTCCTGACTGTTTTATTGCCAAAGACCAGGTTTTCACTTGCCACACTGTGTGGTTCGCTGCTGCTGCCTCTACAGCCAAGGTGTCATGACCTGTATCGAACGCTCCAATTTGAAGTCATTTTATATTCATTTTCTTTTGTATTTTTTGTAGTTGGTAGCCAAACACTTAGTTAAGTCGGCGTCTATCTTATCTAGTCAGCGCTAAGATTAGATTAGATTAGATAACGATTAGATTAGATTACGGACTACCGGACCGATGACTCATGCCTGCTGACTAATCCGCAGTCAGTGCGCAGCAGTCTTACTCATACAGGACTATTATTAGCGTAGGGTTCTACAGCCTTTAGGGTTGTAGGGGTTAGCGCACAGACCAGCCTGTAGTGTATATAAACTGAGCAACGAACACCCAGAGTCCTCAGTCGAGTTCTCTCGGGTTTCTTACCTACCCTCCTCTCCTCCTCTCATAAAGTCTATTGTTGGGGCCCTAAGCCGTCACGGCAAGGGTAGTCCTGATAGTAGAACTCGACTATCACACCAGCTTACTGCCCCACGCTTCACTTAGAGCATCACGCTCGCGCCCGGACCCTTGGGCTAAGGGGAACCTTTGATATTTGGGGGCTCGTCTCAGTCTTCCGCAGACTATAAAGTGTTTATTTGTTGTCGGACAATAAAACCGTCACACTATAGTTCTTTGGGGCATCTATAAAAGCCTCATCTTACGTTCCCGGTCTACGCAAACCGAAGAACCTAACCCGGTTTATAGGGTCACCTGTGCACAGGATACCAGTGCCGATTTAGTGACACGTTACGTCACTCGCATCGTAGGACCAG
The DNA here is from genome assembly GCA_020011035.1 of Amanita subjunquillea. NCBI lineage: Eukaryota > Fungi > Basidiomycota > Agaricomycetes > Agaricales > Amanitaceae > Amanita > Amanita subjunquillea. The sequence continues at coordinate 164,227 of JAEBUT010000067.1, forward strand.
CCTCACCAGCCCCTGCGCACGTTAAATTGCCCTGGTCTAGGCCCTTGAAGGCTATATATAAATACTTTGTACCCATTCGTTTCGTAATCCTTGAGAGTAGCCACCGCTTGGTCACGCGCTCTTGAGAAAGGCCGTACTCATTAGGAGTACAGTGCTATCGGGACAACCGTTCGGCCCCCGATTAGTATAGTTATTATTTTGAATACCGAATCAAGTAAATACCGTACCTATATTGTACTGCAGGGTGAGGGTTGAGGACCCTGACTGCACATCCCAAACAAGTGACAGGTTAACCCCTTCCTCACTTTACGTACAATTGAAGACGAGGATCTACAAGGTATTCTTAGGCGACACGGTCTTACCGAAAGCGAAATAGATAACTTTTGGGACGAAGTTTTTGGAGATCTTGATCCAAACGATCACGGTTTCGAGCCACAAGGCGATCCTTTTTCATCATCATCTGAATCAGGATCCGCATCATCATCATCATCATCCACCCCTTCGCTCAACGAAGAACCGCACCAGTGGGAACCAGCACCGTTCCAAATAATACATCAGAACCCTGCGACTATCCACATCAATAATCTTTTCAACTCCGACGCAGATTTCATCGGAGAAGTCGCACCACCTTTCTCACCACCACCACCACCTTTTACATCTCCATCGGCATCACAGCCTTCGAGATCTTTATCCCCATTTACACCACCACCAATCTATCCAACGATGGCAGATCCAGAACAAGATCTGACGTCCGCACAGCTCCTGGAGATTCTAAATCACCAGGAACACACGATCCAGCAGTTACAAGAACAACTGCAAACACTCCAAGCAAATAATGCCGCCGCAGCACAGCAGGCAGCATTAGCTCCACCGGCCGCACCGGCCCCAGTCATTAATATACCGGAAGGGACGGTATTCAATATTCCCGCACCAAGTGGATCCGGCGGATCTAAAATAGATGTAGCCAAGCCACCAGTGTTCTCGGGCAAGATGTCCGAGGTCACGAACTTTATCAATGCCTGTCGGCTGTACATACAGCTGAAAATGGCAAACGCCGACGAAGAGGACAAGATCTTATTGGTCTTATCATACATGTCAGATGGTTTCGCAGTTGATTGGCGAGACAATCTATTGGAGTTGATCGCCGAAGATCATCAATCGGTTCCCGATACGGGTGGAACGATTATTCAGGCAGATCAAAAGGGACTTTGGCGACACTGATGAACAGTCGTCAAAAATATCGGAATTGCGCACGATGTCACAAGGCGCACACACGTGTGAAGAACACGTGCAAAAGTTTAAAAAGGTAGCCCGAGGAACGGGTTACGAGGGACGAGCTCTTATCGAAGAGTTCAAAAGAAGTTTGAATACTGGTCTCCGAAAAAGAATAATGGAGGCTGATGAAGTACCGGAGACCATCGACGAATGGTACAGGAGATCGGTCCGTCTCGACCGACAATGGAGACAAGCCAAAGCTGAGGAACAATATTATTTCCTCGAGGAACAGTAACTCCGCTAAGAGGAGTGAAGGATCCAAAGGCCCGGACACGGCAAAGCCAGTAGGAACTGGCCAGCCTAAACCCCGCTGGAAATTTAACGCGGGATCAGCGAGTCAGAACCGATCGGGAGCTGGAGCCTCCTCGAGTAGTAATACGGCGCCTCGACCGCAAGATCCAAATGCCATGGACGTCGACAGAACACAGCGGCCCCCGATGCGCTGCTACAAATGTGGAAAAATCGGGCACATCGCAAGAAATTGCCGTTCAGGTTTGGATATCCGAACCATGTCCTTCGACGAAATGAAGGAATACTTCGCAAAAGGCGAAGAGTTAAAAGAAGACGAGAGTCAGTAGGTCCCATACTGAACTCTCAAAATAGATATTCTCTTTTAGGTACGGAAACGGACTCGGTAGGTACCATAGTGGACCTAGAGACTTCAACAGTCTCCGGGACCACTCCGCAGGACGCGGTCTCTGGTGCCAAAGCACAGGAGCGCGGCAGGGCGGTTAGACCTGTGCTTAATTCGTCCTTAACCGAAAAAAGAATATTTAAAAAGGGACAAAAAGAATTTTTAGTTCGTTCTATTGGTCAGAAGGACGAAATACTAATGGAGATCGGTCTAGAAACTCTAGACACACACGACCAAACAACAGAACTAGCGTTGCTTGATTCAGGAGCAACAGGTTTGTTTATGAACGCAACTTTGCTAAACAAAAAGGTTTTAGGTTAATTCCTTTGGATCGACCTATTCAAGTTAGAAACGTAGATGGTTCTAACAATGAAGGAGGTATGATCACTCATGAAGTAGATCTGATCATGAGTTACAAAGGACATCAAGAACGCGCAACCTTTGAAATTTGCGAGTTGGGAAAAATTAACGTAATCATAGGTTCAACTTGGTTACGAAAACATAATCCGGACGTTAACTGGATCACCGGAGAAATAAAGTTAACACGTTGTCCACGATCATGTGGATATAAACAAAAAGAGTGGACGGCGGAAAGGCAAAAGAAAACCAAAGCGGCAGAGCATTGGGAGTCCAACATGTACATTTGGGAAAAAGAACGCGAGTTGGACTTCGCGCATTGGTTAGAGCAGAAAGAAAGGGAAGAATCGGATTTGGATTTCCTCGATCAATGGAAACATCCGAAATTATACAAGGAAGGAAAGAAATACGAATTTCTTCCTTTAAAAAATAAATCGACCGATCCTAGATGGATCAGAGAACTAAAAAAGGCAGAGCCTAAAGATCTAGTACCATCGCAGTATCACAAGTACATACACTTGTTCGAAAAAACTGCGTCAGAAAGAATGCCGGTTAGAAAGCCTTGGGATCACGCTATAGATCTCAAACAGGCTATCAACCTAGGAAAGGAAAGGTGTATCCTTATCACCAGACGAACTCGGCGAAGTCAGGGACTTTGTTGATGATCAATTAAAAAAGGGGTACATCAGACCTTCGAAATCACCGCAAACATCGCCGGTGTTCTTTGTAAAGAAAAAAGATGGGAAAAAGAGAATGGTACAGGATTACCGTTACCTAAACGAATGGACAGTTAAAAACAACTATCCATTACCGTTGATATCGGAGCTCGTGGATCGAGCAGGACAAGCGAAACACTTCACCAGGTTGGACCTTAGGTGGGTTATAATAATGTACGGATCAAGGAAGGAGATGAATGGAAGGCCGCTTTACTACACCCGAAGGTTCTTTGAACCAGTAGTAATGTATTTGGCTTACCAATTCTCCGGCAACCTTTCAAGCAATGATGAATGACATATTTCAGGACATGATAAATGAAGGAAAAGTCATTGTATACATTGATGACATCCTTATTTATACAAAAACCGAAAAGGGGCACAAGAAATAGTGCTCGAAGTTCTCGGCGTTTGGAAGAAAATGATCTTTACGTAAAACCAGAAAAATGCGTATGGAACGTGCAGGAAGTTGAATTCCTAGGGGTCATCATTGGTCCTGATGGAATTAAAATGGATCCAAAGAAAGTTGACGCTATCCTTAACTGGCCTACACCTGGCTGTGTTAAAGATGTACAACGTTTCTTAGGCTTGGCAAATTATTACAGAAGATTTGTCCAAGACTTCGCCAAAATTGCACGACCATTGCATAGTCTGGTCAGAAAAGACAAAACATGGGAATGGAAGGAGGAAGAAGAAAACGCATTTAAAACCTTAAAAAAAACATTTACGGAACAGCCCCTTCTTGTCGCTCCAGATTCCGACAAGAAATTCAGAATAGAATCTGATGCCTCTGATTACGCAACTGGAGGAGTATTATCGATGGAATGCGATGATAACAAATGGAGACCGGTAGCATACCTCTCCAAATCCCTTAACGAAACAGAGAGGAATTATGATGTCCATGATAAAGAAATGTTGGGCATCATTAGATGTCTCGAAGCCTGGAGACACTATTTAGAAGGAGCAAGGCAAGAATTCGAGATTTGGACGGATCACAAAAATCTTGAATATTTTATGAATGCAAAGAAATTGAATAGACGACAAGCACGCTGGGCATTATATCTCAGCAGGTTTAATTTCAAATTAATTCATAAAGCAGGAGTAACTATGGGAAAGGCCGATTCTCTGTCCAGGAGGCCAGACCATAAAAAGGGGGTAGAAGATGATAACAAGGAAGTCACCTTGTTAAAACCAGAGTTTTTCCGAATTGCAGCGCTCCAACAAGGACATGTGTTGGTTAATGCATCGGAAAAAGAAATTTTAAATAAAATTCGAAAATCAGAAGAAAAAGATGAAGAAGTTGTGAAAGCGGTTGAAGCCATGAAAAAGCAGGAGTCAGGCGACTCAATGCAGGAGAATGGCAGATGGAACAAGGACTTATCCTCTGGCAAGGAAAGGTTTATGTTCCAAAAGATAACAAATTACGAATGGAGATAGTTAGACTCCATCACGATACACCTATTGCTGGACATGGAGGACAATGGAAGACGGTTGAACTCGTCACAAGAAATTATTGGTGGCCAGGTGTCACTAAATTTGTTAAAAAATATGTCGCCGGATGTGACAAGTGCCAAAGAAGCAAAAACTTCCCAGAACCACCAGCAGGAAAGTTGATGCCTAATTCGGCACCATCAAAGCCATGGACGCATATATCAGCAGACTTTATAACAAAGTTGCCAGAATCGCATGGATACAATGCAATTTTGGTAGTCTGTGATAGAATGTCAAAATGGCCATTTTATCCCAACATCCGAAGAAACGTCAGCACAGGACTGGCAACTTATTCAGGGACCATATATGGAAACTCCATGGTCTTCCTGAATCATTATTTCAGACAGAGGCCCTCAGTTCGCCGCACAAATGATGAAAGAACTGAACTCAATGTTAGGCATCTCTACAGATTTGTCTACAGCTTTCCATCCACAAACGGATGGACAAACAGAACGAATGAATCAGGATTTGGAACAATTCCTGAGGATTTTCGTAGATCACCGACAAGAAGATTGGTCGGGATGGTTAGCCATTGCCGAATTTAGTTACAATAACAAAATTCAGGCATCAACGAAACATACACCGTTTTTCGTAAATTACGGAAAACATCCAAGAATGGGTATTGAACCCAGAAAGGAAGGAAGTCATCCAGCTGCGGCTGACTTTGCGCAAAAAATGAAAGGAATTCATGAAGAAGCGCAGGGCAGCACTTAAAAAATCGCAGGATGACATGAAACTATACGCAGATAGACGACGTTCTGAAGCACCAGAATATAAAGTAGGAGATCGAGTTTGGTTGTCAACCAAGGATCTCTCCTTATCTGGTCGTCCAACCAGAAAACTAGCAGAACGATGGATTGGGCCTTACCCAATTAAAAAGATAATTTCGTCAAATGCGGTAGAATTAAGTCTACCTTTCTCGCAACAGATTCACCCTGTTGTGAATGTTTCAAGAATACGTCCTTACGTAAAACCAATGAAAGGACAACGAATGGCAGCTCCACCGCCAGTGGAAATTGACGGAGAAAAAGAATACGAGGTAGAAGAAATCCTCGATGTAAGGTTAAAAGAAACAAGATGGAATATCTTGTAAAGTGGAAAGGATATACGGCAGAACACAATTCGTGGGAGCCAAAGAATAATTTAGGAAATGCAAAAAGAAAGATCAAGCATTTCTATGATAAAAACCCAGGAGCGATAAGGGTCATTGACAAGACAATCTTTGACGGATTAGGCTTCAAAAAATACGAGAACTATACGGAATTTCCTGGAAACGCCATTTCCAGAATCGATGTTAATGCAGTAGCAGAAACTGCAACATGGGAGAAAAATTGGCAAAAATGGAAGGGTCAATCATTGATCAAACAGTTAAATGAATCATCAGATCACGATGGTCCATGCGACTGCAATGGATGCTTAAAAAATTAAAAGGATTGGTCCTGGAGTAGGACCTTAAACTGCTTCACTTTGTTGCGAAAAGTCTTTCCAGACCAAATCACAAAAACACGCATTTGTATTTTGTTAGCATGGGCAAAAACAGACGCAACAATAAACGTTCAAAACAAACAATCCTCACAATTGGTGGCCATTCAAATGTAGGTCACTGTTGTGAGCAATCCTCACGGTGCATCTTCCCGGAAAAACCCAAGCCAACACCACGCCGCCCTCCCCACCCCGTCATCACAATGTCGCGCTCAGTCGAAGTTTGGATTGAGCAGTATGAAATGGGTAAAGACCCATGGAAATTCCCGCCGAAAGCCTTCTGGGCTTGGCAAGTCTACATGCGTTGGAAACGCGAAAATAAAGGAGGACATCTATCCTTTGAAGATTTTTAGTTCGTCTAGGAAGCCGAAACCTAAAAAGGGGGTACTGTCATGACCTGTATTGAACGCTCCAATTTGAAGTCATTTTATATTCATTTTCTTTTGTATTTTTTGTAGTTGGTAGCCAAACACTTAGTTAAGTCGGCGTCTATCTTATCTAGTCAGCGCTAAGATTAGATTAGATTAGATAACGATTAGATTAGATTACGGACTACCGGACCGATGACTCATGCCTGCTGACTAATCCGCAGTCAGTGCGCAGCAGTCTTACTCATACAGGACTATTATTAGCGTAGGGTTCTACAGCCTTTAGGGTTGTAGGGGTTAGCGCACAGACCAGCCTGTAGTGTATATAAACTGAGCAACGAACACCCAGAGTCCTCAGTCGAGTTCTCTCGGGTTTCTTACCTACCCTCCTCTCCTCCTCTCATAAAGTCTATTGTTGGGGCCCTAAGCCCGTCACGGCAAGGGTAGTCCTGATACAAGGAGCATTCTCTACTGACACAGCTGTTTGTCGCCAAGAAATGAGAATAGTCGATGTCGCCCAAGATGTGGGTGATGTCGACAAAAGAGTGATGAGAGGGTTTGCCTCGTGTTACAATGAGCAAGCATGCTCAAAGTTACAGAGTCAAACGGTGAGGTGAATAGCCTTACGATTATGTTAGAAGGTCATTCCAACAAAACCTCAAGGTTTGAGAGTGAGAGAGAAAGGCACTTAGTTGCTGTGTGGTATGACACAAACAATCATAAGGCTAAGGTACACTACCTACTAACCCCTCCTTATATACCTTTCGCCTCATGTCCTCCATGAGTCAATCATGTGACCCTTCCCTCCTGGCTTCTGATGACTCAGCCATCCTTGCCTTGCTGACCTAACCCTCCCGTGGCTGTGTCCATTATCTAATCCAGGAAAATAAAGAAAATAAGAAATTGTAACATCCTGAGCATTCCAATGTCTGGAATGTATGTTCTGTCGATATATCTGATGATTCCATCAACCAACCCCCAGTCCTGAAGCTTAGATTTGATTGGTGGAGTGCGTTGGGTCTCAATAACTTCAATAATTGTGCGTCCAAAGCTATCAAGTGCTGTAGCATCCCTAATGTCCTGGGCTAGGTCTGGGGCAATGAGACAAATGAACTTGTTGTCTGGTAACATGGTGACATCATCTGGGGTATTGTTGCCTTTCATATGATCAGGTCAGCGGGATAGAGCATCCGCTTCAAACATCTTGGTGCCAGGTACATGCTCAATTTTCAGGTCAAATTCCAAGAGCATCATGGACCATCGTGCTTGTCAAGGAGTTAACCATTGGGGTGAGCGATAGAACAGAAGATTCTTATGATTGCAGTGAACCCACTATGGGATGTGGCAACCCATGGAGCAAATGTCGCCATGCCTGTAGTCCCTTAATGATTGCAAGTAATTCTTGGTCGTAAATCTGGTAATTCTGCTCTGTGAGGGTCAAAGCATGGGAGATGAATCCACATGGGTGAAGTGTTCTGGTTGTATCTGCTTGTTTCAATACCGCTCCTGTAGCTTTATTTGAGGCATCCATCTGGAGGATAAATGGTCAGGTGGGGTCTGGCATGTGTAGAACAGGCATGGAGGAAAACTTGCATTTGAGTTCATCAAACGCGCTCTGACAAGTGGTCATCCAGTCAAAAAGTAGACCCTTCTTTGTCAAATCTGTCATTGGTTTTGCTATGGTGGCAAAATTGCCAATAAATCTTCAATAAAAGTTCCCAAATCCAAGGAAGGATCTGACTTGTTTGACTGTTGTTGGTGTTGGCCAGTCACAAAATTCCTGCAAGTTTGATGGGATCCATTTGTATATGTCCAGGGGTGATGACCATGCCTAAAAATTTGACTCCTTGAACACAAAATTTGCACTTCTCAAGTTTCAAAAATAGATCGTTTTCCTGTAGTCATTCCAGGACACATTCTGTGCACTTTTGTACTTCTTCCTTGGTTTTCCCACAAATTAAAATGTTGTCCATGTAAATAATGAGCCATCCTTCATTTATCATGTCTTGAAAATATTCATTCATCATAGTTTGGAACATTGAAGGCAAATTGCAAAGGCCAAAGAACATTACTGTTGGCTCATATAGACCTCAGTTTGTTATGAACACTGCCTTCCATTCATCACCTTTCTTGATTTGGACATTGTTGTATCCCCAGTGCAAATCAAGCTTAGTGAAGTAATTTGCACCTTCCAATTTTGTCATTAGATCAGAGACTAACAGTAATGGATAGGCATTCTTGATTGTCCACTTGTTTAGGTATCAATAATCCTGCCAAGGCCAAAGTGCACTGCTTTCTTTCTTAGAGACAATGAAAAATGGTGATGCCCCTTTAATGACAACAGGTATATCTTGTTGACTTTTGGTGTAAATCCTGTTTTGAGTTCAATAGCATGGTCCCATAGGCAAGAGGACAGGAAATGTTCTGACACCTTTTTCTCGAAGGTGGCTTGCCAGTGTGTGTATTCCAAGGGTAAAACTGTCAGTGCTTCATCTTGTTTTGCTTGATGTTCAAGTGCCTGTGATGCTGATGTTTTTACTCTGATCCAGTATTTGTCTTCCCCATTGTTGAGTATCTAACGCCATGTGCCAAATAGGCCTGGTGTCTTCTGAATCATTGACCATTTGGAGGGTTTTCTTCTGCCAGTCAATAGTCAGGTTATGTTGTTCTAACCAAGGTATTCCAAAGATTATCACCTGATCTCCTAGATTGGTGATCCATAACCAGTTGTTGTACATCTTTCCTTTGATAGAGTAGGTAAGATAAGTGCGGTGAGTGACTAATCTGTTCTGATTGATTGTCCTGTCAGCGTTCTTGACTCTAATCAGTTGTTTTGAGAGTTCCTTTGGTAGATCTTTTGATATTCATTTGTCAATGAAGTTTCCTTCTGCTCCACAATCGATGAGAGCAGATATTTTAGTGGGTTTATGGGTTGTTTGCACAGTAATGGAAATTTATTTGTTATTATTTGAATTTACAATTACAGAGTCAAGTGCTAACTGTTCAATGGTACTGGAGGCATCAACTGCTTTCTGGCGTCCCCTTCTTAAAAACCCTTGGATTCAAGTTCTTGGAGGGTATTCTTGCATTCCTCATCTGGAAGTTCTTTTAACAGGGCCCTAATGCATTGGGCGGCTGATTCGTTTGAGGTCGTTTCCTCTACTGTTCTAATCATGCAATTTTGTGGGGAGGAGGACTTGTAGGATGACATTTGGATGTTCCCCTTGTTTGGGCAATCCCTGGATATGTGTCCCTGTGTTCCACATCTGAAACACTTGCTGGTTTTTTGGTATTCCTCCTTTTGGGCATCTGAAAGATGTCCTGTGTTCACAGCATTGATTCCCCTTGATCCAGATGTAGAGGGTCTCTGGTTTCAGTTAAATTTGAAATGTCCCTTTGTGTCTCCTGACCCAGAAGATCAGTTCATCAGTTTCAGGGTTTCCCAAGCGTTATGCAGGCATTCTGCAGCATTATAAGCTGTTTCCATACTGACAACTGTGGGGTTTTTGATGATCTTTGCTGTGACTGATGCAGGGAGTCCTTTACAGAAGTAAATGTGCTGCACCATAAACCCTGTAATTCTGGTGGAGTGTATGAGTGATCTGAATTTCTGAATATAGGCAGGGATGTCAATATCTCCACCCACTTTGACTTTATCTAGATCATTCAGGGTTCTGGCCGCACTATCAGATTCTCCCCATTCATTCAGGAATCGTTGTCTGAAGCTGGTATAGTTGTCCCCAAGAGAGTGCATAAGCACTTTCTGCTGATTTTCCTTTGGCCACTTCTGCTGCCTCTAATTCTCTTTGAAGATTGGCTTTCCAATCATCTAGTTCTTCCCCTAGATGAAGGAGAACATATTTGATTTGTTTTTTTGATGTTTCAAAGTGTCCTTCATCAAGATTGAAGATGTCATCAAATGTATTGATGAAGTGTTTCACCTTAGAGTGCTGTTTGGGTTCTGGTGTTTCAGGTCTTGGATCCTGTGTTCCTGGTTTGTGTTTCGGTTCTGTGCCTTGTTTTGAGTTTTCTCTTGTTTTGGTTCATCCCCAAAGGCTAGATCTATCTTGATCTGTTGTTGTTCTCTGTATTTGTTCCACTTGGCAATTGTCTGCTTATCAAATGCAAAGAAAGAGAAGTCTCCTAGTTTTTTGTCAATTCAAAATTTGTGCCACCAAGTAAGTTCTGGTTTGGTGTTGGGAGGTAAGAATAACTGGTTCTCTTCCTTGTGTTTTTTGTTGTACCAGTGAATCCAAACTTCTCCTGGTAATTTGTCATTGTGGTCTCCTTCCTGATATTCTCCTTCGAAGGATTCCTCTGGAACTGGTTAGTTCTTCTTCTTTGTTCCTGAGACATAGTACCAGCTTTTCTGTGTTGTAGAAAAGTAGACTTCTCTTCTACTGAGGTAATACTTCTGTCTGTAATGAACAGAGTCGTTTGGTGGCCTAATCTGAGAGGTCCCTGGTATCAATGGTGTCTGGCTAGTGACAATGCACTGAGTGGTTCCTGAGTTCCAACTTGTGTTATGGACAATGCCCTTGTCATGGTTTGTTCTAAGTCAACAGTGACAAGCAGAGTCTTGGTCCGCTCCCAGCCACTGGACAAAGAGTCTAGACGTTAAGTCAAATGATGACAAAGGTCTGGAGAGCGACAAAGAAAGAGAGCGTCAAGATCAAGTGAGGTTGAGAGCAAAACTTGTCTAAGTTGGAACTAGAGTTACTCTACAGTACATGGGGTTTATATACAATTAGGGAACAAAGGAAACCATAAAGGGAACAAGGCAATGGCTACCTGAGAAAGGAAATGTGAAGGTAGCTGTGAAAGGAGATAGCATCCAGGCTGTATGATGTGCAGTTAAGGAGAAATGATGGATATGAAACTGTACATGGAGACAGTAGGACTAAACAAAGAAGAAACTGTAACAGCCTCACCCTCCTATGTCAATTGTTGCCCTGCCCTTGCAACCTCACAAAAACCATGTCACCCTCACAAATGCCACATTGCCCTCCTACATCAACCCTTGCCCCACCCTCGCAACCTCACAAATGCCTCCCATGTCAAACATCACCCTACCCTCCTATGCCAACTGTCACCCTGCCCTTGCAACCTCGCAAATGCCACCTCACCCTCCTACATCAATTGTTGCCCCACCCTCCTACATATGTCAACCATTGCCCCGCCCTCGCAACCTCGCAAACACCATGTCGCCAATGTCATGTTGCCCTCCTACATCAACCCTTGCCCTGCCCTTGCAACCTCACAAATGCTGCCTCACCCTCCTACATCAACCATTGCCCTGCCCTCACAACCTTGCAACAAATGCCACCTCGCCCTCCTACATCAACCATCACCCCACCCTCGCAACCTCGCAAATGCCGCCTCGCCCTCCCAAACACCACGTTGTGCTGCCTTCCCTCCTACATCAACCCTTGTCCTGCCCTCGCAATCTTGCAAACACTGCCTC
>JAEBUT010000067.1:176028-198125 GCA_020011035.1 Amanita subjunquillea
ATCTCCATAGAAGTTTCCAAATCCAAGGAAGGATCTGACTTGTTTAACTGTTGTTGGTGTTGGCCAATCACGAATTCCTGCAAGTTTAACAGGATCCATTTGGATATGTCCGGGTGTAATGATCATGCCAAGGAATTCAACTTCTTGAATGCAAAATTTGCATTTCTTGAGTTTCAGGAATAAATCATTTTCCTGTAGACATTTCAAGACGCATTCTGTGCGCTCCCGCATTTCTTCCTTTCTTTTTGCACAGATCAAGATGTCATCCATATAGATGATGAGCCATCCTTCATTTATCATATCTTGGAAGTACTCGTTCATCATCATTTGGAATGTCAACGGAGAGTTGCAAAGACCAAAGAACATGACTGTTGGTTCATATAATCCTCGATTGGTTATGAATGCTGCTTTCCATTTGTCACCTTCCTTGATTTGGACGTTGTTGTATCCCCAGCGCAGATCAAGCTTAGTGAAGTAATTTGCGCCTTCTAGTTTCATCATCAAATCAGAGACCAAGGGTAGTGGGTAAGTGTTCTTGATTGTCCATTCATTTAGGTATTGATAATCCTGACAAGGTCGAAGTGTGCCACTCTCCTTTTTAGAGACGAAGAAGAATGGTGATGCCTGTGGTGATTTAGATGGTTGAATGTATCCTTTGTCAAGTTGTTCCTTAATCCATTTGTCAAGGGTCGATTGTTCCTTTAGTGATAACGGGTATATCTTGCTGACTTTTGGCATAAATCCTGTTTTGAGTTTGATCGCATGATCACATGGGCGAGAAGATGGGAAGCACTCTGATGCTTTTTCTCAAAGGTGGCTTGCCAAGGCATATACTCAGAAGGTAAAACTGTGGGCGTTTCATCTCTTTTTGCCTGATGTTCAAGCACTTGTGATGCTGATGTCTTTACCCTAATCCAATATTTGTCTTCTCCCCATTGTCAGGTATCCAATGCCATGCGCCAAATTGGTCTGGTATTTTCTAGATTGTTGTCCATTTGGAGGGTTTTCTTTTGCCAGTCAATAGTAGGATTATGCTGTTCCAACCAGGGTATCCCAAAGATTATTGCCTGGTCGCCCAGGTAGGTGATCCATAACCAGTTGTTGTATGCCTTTCCTTTGATAGAGTAGGTAAGACAAGTACAATGAGTGATTAATCCATTCTGATTGATTGTCCCATCAGCATTCTTGACTCTAATTGGTTGTTTTAAAAGTTCTTTTGGTAGATCTTTTGATATTCATTCATCAATGAAGTTTCCTTCTGCTCCACAGTCTATGAGAGCAGATATTTCAGCGGGTTTATGAGTTGTTTGCACAGTAATGGAAATTTGTTTGTTATTATTGGAATTTACAATTACAGAGTCAAGTGCTAACTGTTTGATGGTACTGGAGGCATCAACTGCTTTCTGGTGTCTCCTTCTTAAAAACCCTTGGATTCGAGTTCCTGGAGGGTATTCTCACACTCTTCATCTGGGAGCTCTTTCAACAGGGCCCTAATGCATTGGGCAGCTGATTCGTTTGAGGTCGTTTCCTCAATTGTCCTAATTGTGCGATTCTGTGGGGAGGAGGACTTGTAGGACAACGTTTGGGCATTCCCCTTGTTTGGGCAGTCCCTGGATATGTGTCCCTGTGTTCCACATCTGAAACACTTGCCGGTCTTTTGGTATTCCTCCCAGAAAGGCGCCCTGTGCTTACAGCATTGATTCCCCTCATTCCAGATGCAGAGGGCTTCTGGTTTTGGTTAAATTTGAAACATCCCTTTGTGTCTCCTGATCCAGAAGATTGGTTCATCAGTTTCAGGGTTTCCCAAGCATTATGCAGGTGCTCTGCAGTACTATAAGCTGTCTCCATATTGATGACTGCAGGGTTTTTGATGATCTTTGCTGCAACTGATGCAGGGAGTCCTTTACAGAAGTAGCTGCACTGTGCCATGAACCCTGTAATTCCGGTGGAGTGTATGAGCAATGTAAATTTCTGAATATAGGCAGGGATGTCGATATCTCTGCCCACTTTGACTTTATCTAGATCATTCAGGGTCCTTGCTGCACTGTCAGATTCTCCCCAGTTGCTCAAGAATTGTTTCCTGAAGCTGGTATAGTTATCCCAAGAGAGTGCATATGTGCTTTCTGCTGATTTTCCTCTGGTCACTTCTGCTGCCTCTAATTCTCCTCGAAGATTGGCTTTCCAATTGTCTAGTTCTTCCCCTAGGTGAAGGAGAACATATTTGATTCGCTTTTTCAATGTTTCAAAGTGCCCTTCATCCAGATTGAAGATATCATCAAATGTATTGATGAAGTGTTTTGCCTTAGAGCGCTGTCCTTTGAATTCCTTAACAGAGATTCCCTTTATCCCTTTTGAGGATGTATCCTTGTCATCTGACATTCCTTTTTCTGGTTCCTGTTTCGGTTCTGGTGTTTCAGGTCTTGGATCCTGTGTTCCTGGTTTGTGTTTCGGTTCTGTGCCTTGTTTCGAGTTCTCTCCTTGTTTCGGTTTATCCCCAAAGGCTAAATCTATCTCAATCTGTTGCTGTTCCCTGTATTTGTTCCACTTGGCGATTGTCTGTTTATCAAATGTGAAGAAGCCATAGTCTCCTAGTTCTTCATCTACTCAAAACTTGTGCCACCAAGTGAGTTCTGGTTTGGTGTTCGGAGGTAGGAATAGTTGATCTTCTGCCTCATTCGTTTCATTGTTCCAATGGATCCAAATTTCTGGTGGTAATTTGTTGGTAGGGTCTCCCTCCTTGTATTCTCCTTTGAAGAGTTCTTCTGGAACTGGTAGGTTCTTTCTCTTTGTTCCTGAAACGTAGCACCAGGCCTTGTGTGTTGTAGAAAAGTAAACTTCTCTTCAATTAAGGTAGTACTTCTGTCTGTAACAAACAGAGTCATTTGGTGGTCTGATCTGGGCAGTTCTGGTATCAATGGTGTCTGGCTAGTGACAATGCACTAAGCGGTTCCTGAGTTCCAACTTGTGTTATGGACGATGCCCTTGTTGTGGTTTGTTCTAAGTCAACAGCGACAATCAGAGTCTTGGTCTGCTCCCAGCCACTGGACAAAGAGTTCAGACGCTAAGTCAAATGATGACAAAGGTCTAGAGAGCAACAAAGAAAGAGAGTGTCAAGGTCAAGCAATGTTGAGAGCAAAACTTGTCTAAGTTGGAACTGGAGTTACTCTACAGTACATGGGGTTTATATACAATTAGGAAACAAAGGAAACCATAAAGGGAATAAGGCAACGACTACCTAAGAAAGGAAATGTGAAGGTAGCTATGAAAGGAGATAGCGTCTAGGCTGTACGATGCACAGTTAAGGAGAAATGATGGAGGTGAAACAGTTACATGGAGACAGGAGGACGAAACAATGAAGAAACTGTAACAGTTTTGGTCTGTTCTGCATTGATATGCTGGGGGTATATGTGCATACATGTAGGACAATGTAGTGACAATGATTGTCCCTAATAAAGTGGAGCTGCAAGCAGTAGTACTCTATCAAGGATAGTTGAAACAGTGAAGAGTTTATCTTTCATGTGAATTTGCAATTGCACCTGACCACAAATACAAAATACTTGGGTGCTGTCAACATCTTTGGGTTATATCTTCTGAATCCATACTGCTTGGTGTTGTTCATGATGCTGATGAGGCTGGGGAAGTGGAGTTCAAGGGGTAGATAGCAGGCAGGGGTTGGGTTTGGAAGAGTTGGGGCTCAACCAGATCAAATTGCTTCATGAGGGGATTTGAATACTTGATTTGGAAGGACATTTCATTGTTGGAAAAATATGGCAGGTATTGGACTTGTAGTGGCATTGGGTTCAGGTGTAGATGTCAGGTATTGGACTCGTAGTGGCATTGGGTTCAGGTGTAGATGTCACAAATGTCAATGTAATCAATTGCTATGATGCTTGGTCCAAGACCATTTCAACCAGGTACTCAGAGATCACATCATATGGAAGGGTGCCAAGCATGCAGACAAGGTAGGCATAAAGGATGGTGAGGACAGCTCAAAGCTATTAGGAGCTTCTGAAAGAAGCTGAACTGGCTCCCAATCAAGTTAAATATATGGTGATGTTGTGAGACACCTTAATATACCACAATGGCTAGGTAAATATGCTCGTAATATCTGTTTGATTAGGTAAGTATCATGTGACGATGTGACGGCAAGTTTGTTCAACTTAGGCTTCAACGCAACTTCCTTCAGACGCCATCTCATTTCCTTACTAGCCTAATGTCTTCCTATCTAACAGGGCCACCTGGTCTCTCCCCAATTCAACCTTCTATGCTGTTACCTGAAACAGCTTTTACTGGATTGATGACAGCACATAGCAATTCACAGTCACAGTCAGTCTCGCCAGCTGCTTATGGCAGACTGCAGCTGAGCCCAGCTCCCGGTTCTGACCAACTTGATTGGGAATCAATGTATTATAATTTAGAGAAGAGATTTGCCATCTTGACAGGACAGTATGACACAATTAGGTGATTTTACTATTGCAGCAGTTACCATCATTTCAGAGCTAATATTCCCATTCAGTAATGCCTTTCACGCAGTAGTCAATGCCGTCCCATCACTCTTACATGTTGCAAATCCAACAAACCTCCCATTAGCCAATGTCCCTGCACTATCTAATTTATCTGCTTTGTCTCCGGTGACAGCAGAAATGGCATTGAAACGAGAGGATTATCCTCAGGTCAAGTTTTGGTTCACAGACGACTGGCGGAAGCATGAAAAAGAAAGCAAATCCATATCTGGAAATAGAGTTCGGGAGGATGGTGAAGCTGCGATTAGCTTGAGATTTATTGAAGATGAATCAGGAGTTCCCGCGAATGCCGATCGCACATCAGAGATCCGGGTCGTGGCATACCAACTCTGGTTTAGCCTTAAGCGAGATGGAATGGCCCCTGCGACATGGGGAGCTATCACGCGACAAGCAATTGAATTCTACCAAACCGAGATGTACCGGGCGTGTCCAGAAATGCGATTATGTCACAACCACTGGAAGGCTAACCGATTCGCAACGCTTAATTATCCCACCTGGTGCCAGAGTCATGGTAGTGCGCGCCAGATCAGATCAATCAAATCCGAAGAGAGCACTGATCAATTGGAGGTACCACGCAAACGCACACTATCGAGCGGCACTGGACAAGCTCGAAGAGGGAAAAGGATAAAGGTTGATGATACCCCGAATGTATGTTCATATTATTATTAATTCGCGTTCCTGATATTTATTACTAGGAGCTGAGCCCAGTTCTGGTGAGTAGTAGCAGCATCAATCACGCTGAGCCAGAATCTTCAAACCCAATCACCGGACTCGCCAATAATGTCAACTGCCAAATCCAGGTCATACTGCCAACTCCCCTTCCTAATCAGCAAGGTGGCAACAGTGGCACCGGACTCGCAACCCCCCAAGATCCTCAATTCATCAATGTAGGACACATACCACAGCCACCCCTGGGTCCACTTCATTCAAGCTCTGATAGCATCCCAGTCACCTCCCAACCCACCAACTCCGGGCTCACGACATTGCAGGAAGCAGGTCCCAGCAGCCTGTATCCCCGGCCGCGACTGACGGTTTGTCATCTACTCGCCTGTCACTATTCCGTGCCTTACTCCAATCCATCTGATAGATCAAACGAGCGCTATTTGCAAACACGGACGCACAAACCAGTTCTGATGTCAACCCGCAGCTTAAAGTCGGAGAAATTGCCTCAGCGACGCCCATAACATGCGGGCAACCCCCTGAAGGGGCCATGAGTCCCACGGCAGCCTCAACTTTGGCAGCCCAAGACAAGCCGCCAGTTGTGGGGAGTCCAGGGCTACAGGACGACTCCAGTACTACATCGACCCCCCTTCCTGCCATTAATTTGGCTGCTTCGCACGAGCCAGGTCCACTACCACCTATGACAGCCACGAAGGAGCAGCTCAACGAAGCTATTACGCCACTGGCTGTGCAATCTATTGGCCTTGCCCTCAACGAAGCAGAAGTCGCAACAAGTTAAGTCGTTTCATTGACCACCAATACTATTGACACGAGATACCAAAGTAGATGCTATTACCCCAAGTCTCGCTGTAAATTTGACGCCCCAACTGGCACCTCAGCCTCACGACCCTGAAACCGTGATCCAGAACCCTATGACCACGACTACAAATATCTCGGGTGGATCCCAGCAAGACACGCAACCAGACACGCAACCAGACACGCAACCAGGTACTACAGCCAAACCGACAGGGAGGAAAATGGTCCCAACTAAGTCATCAACTCCACGGTGAGCCATACATATAACAAGCGCTGTAATATTACTCATTTATTTATATAGCAACCTCTGTGCCATAGACTGGTGCGCCAAGAACCCTCAAGGAACGCGAGAACAATTTGGTACATATTGGAAGTCTATCGAAGGAACGGTGGAACAGACGGTACGTTTTTCTCTTCAAATGATTACAATGATCAAAGTCCTTACTAGTACTTGCTATTTCTAGCGCTTCGTCGACGAATCTAATAGTACACGGGCGGCGCCGAAGACGAAGAAGCATCACGCATAGCGGCAGCATAGGGTCGGATTTGCTAGGGACTACGAGATTCTTGATTCACGACATGACACGACGCGGCACGAAAGGAGTCACGATGCGGCACGATTGGGCACGACCGTGGCCTACACCATTGAGAATTACAGTAGATTTCACTATTTCCTAATATATATTGTTTCGTGAATCGTGGCAAATATATGCACCTAGGTTAACCATGTCTAGGCCAGTCTGGGTGGCTATGGTGTAAAAGTGGGCCCAACCTGTCGTGCTAGAACTTGGGAGAGCTGGGGAAATATAGGATGGCTCAGCTGCATGACCCTACAGGATGCGACACATTCTCGTTATATAAACAATCTAGCTATTCTCTTTTTTCGTTTGACATCTAGCACTGTCGGGGTGTTTGATGGTTACACAATTTGGCACAATCTGACCCGATATCCCACGACGTACTTTCCACTGGGTATGAAGCCTTACAATTATGTTAGAATGTTGTTCCACACAACCTCAAGGTTTGAGAAAGAAGATGAGAAGGCACTTAGTTGCTGTGTGGTACGACACAAACAATCATAAGGCTAAGGTACACTACCTACTAACCCCTCCTTATATACCTTTCGCCTCATGTCCTACATGAGTCAGTCATGTGACTCCCTCCCCCTGGCTTCCGATGACTCAGTCATCCTTGCCTTGCTGACCTAACCCTCCCGTGGCTGTGTCCATTATCTAATCAAAGAAAATAAAGAAAATAAGAAATCGTAACAAAAATGGTGTGTAGGGGTATGGTTAAATTGTCACAGGCTGGGGTGGGAGTTGGATAGGGGAGGAGGAAGGGAGGGAGTTCTTTAGAAATGTGTATGGGTATTGAGATAAAGGACATATGATGTGGGCTTAGAACCTTCTTCTGCTGCTTTGGTGTCTTCCAGGATGTGGGCAGTCAATGTTTTTCTGTTGCAATTATTGTAGTTGAAGAGGACACACCTGCTACCACCTCCTCTTGGTTCACCTCCCACTGCCTTACCCCTTGTCCTGGTGACACTCACTGTCAGCCCAGATTCAATGTCAGGACTATGGATCCAAGGGTGAGTAAGTTGCAGGAGGGTGTCAAGGTACTTACCTTTCAGCTGCCTCAGTTACTTTTGGGCACTTTTTCTCCTTGACCAAAACAGAAGAAAGTGCCCAGCTTCTCTTGCTGGGTGGTTGGGTGGCAGGCTTCTGGGACAAGCATGTGCTGGGCATAGTGATGAGGTGTAGTACTAGAGTGATGTGTGATTGATAATGTGATAATGCACAGCTGCTGTGCTGATGGTCACATGACCAACACATGGCAATCAACAAATGCATGTGTTGTGCATTGTGTTGCATGTCATGCAGGCATCACATGTGCTTATATAACATGCTGTATATATATGGCAGGCAACACATAGCCCAACCCACCTGAGCTCAGACACTCTTACTCCATTTGGAGTCCAAAGTAGGCCAGTCCAAGGACTGCCCAGATTTTTCCGAGCTTGGCTTGGACTCAGTTCAGACTCAGTTCAGCCTGAGCTTGGATTGAGCTCAGAATCCAAGTTGCACATTTGGTGGTCCATCTGTGCAGCTTGGAATTGGAGCTTGGAATCTGAGCAGAGTCTGAGCAGTCTGAGTACTGAGCTTGGATTGAGCTTGGACTCCAAGCATCTTAGGTGGGGGAGAGTAAAGTGCTCATGTGTAATAGATAGTGAGGGTGACTATCCAGTCATGGCATCATGGCATGATGTGACCACACCAAAGTAATGCCTGTGTAGAGTGCATCCATTACTGTGCATACATCTTATCATCAAAGGCCACCTGTAACACTTCAGCTATGAATGAATTTTCTGCAATAGAATCCCAAGGGATATAAGGTGGTCACTGTAAGACTGGGGCTTGTCCATGATGGCTATGCCTGTGACACCCCAACCAGAGAGCCTCTGTCTTTTGAAGATGCCTGCACCACCCCACCAAGCACTTTACACTCCCCTCCCAGTCCCACTGGACTCCTGGGACTCAACCAGGACTGGGAGGAGCACATCCCCACCCAAAATATATGATAGCTCAACAGAGTCCTGGTTGAGTCCTCATCCACTCCTCATAAATCCCCAGGACTGGCCAGGACTGGCCAGACCAGGAATCCTGGGGGAATCCTGGTATGCCACTGTCACATATCACAATAGTTGTCACATTCAAAAAGTGAGAATTGTCACATGACTTATTAATAAAAATTGTAGAGGCAGTGAATTTGACCCTGGATATGAAAACCAAATATCTGTAAACCCAGTGTTCATTGAGATAATTGCAATACTATCAGAACTTTGCATTTTCTTTGCACAGCCACAGCATGCTGTGGTACAAAGTCACATTCATGACATGTTCTATTAACAAAAGATGTAGAGGGGTTAAAGCTGATGCTAGTGATGTCATACAAACATTGGTAAACAAAGAATTTCCTGAGATATGAGCCATTCTTTCAAGTTTTTGTGTGACATGGTGACTGCACTCCTGATTTGCAAAAAAGCAGTGAGAATGTACCTGCCATAACCTGGGGATGCCCATGCATAGCAGTTGGAAGTCACCTGCTCAATGGCTTGAGTGCCTCAAGTCATCCATTTCTCTTGCTATACTGGATAGGGATTTGGTGTAAAGAGGTGGGATGGATGAGAAATAGATAAATATACAATAGCTGTGTTTAAGTTCAAGCTGGGCCTAGCCTATGAGAATTTGAACTCATACATACCATCTGAGTTTTTTGGAGGGATTATTGGGTCATCATCTGGGTTCAGAGGAGATTTGAAGGTGTGCTATTGGAAGTGGCTGTTGATTTCACAACCACCACCATGTACACTGAAATAAATAGCTTGTGATGGGAGGAACCCTTCACAGATGGAAACTGGGCCAGAGGACTACCAATATGACTGATGGATGAGAAGGCCACTTGCTGCAGGGAAGAGGACACTGGCAACCAGCCACTGCCACACTGGACATTGCGAGAAGGCAGTTACTAAAATGGCTCAGGCCAAGGAGTCATCCTGCCACCATGCAGAGAGTCAAGCAATGGGCTCATGGCTGTAGAAAGAGTCTTGCTGAAGCTAGGGCACAGGTAGCTGGATGGTGGGCTGAAATTGTTAGAACGTTGTTCCACACAACCTCAAGGTTTGAGAAAGAAGATGAGAAGGCACTTAGTTGCTGTGTGGTACGACACAAACAATCGTAAGGCTAAGGTACACTACCTACTAACCCTTCCTTATATACCTTTCACCTCATGTCTTCCATGAGTCAATCATGTGACCTCTCCTTCCTGGCTTCCGATGACTCAGTCATCCTTGCCTTGCTGACCTAACCCTCCTGTGGCTGTGTCCGTTATATAATCAAAGAAAATAAAGAAATAAGAAATTGTAACATAACCCCCTCTTCAAGGATCAGGTTCCACACGATCAGGATTCATTCGTTCCGCTTCTTGACGATTTCCTTTCCACTTTTGCCAGTTTTGTTCCAATTTTTCTAAGTATTCTCGTTCAAACTTTCCGTCTTCCCACCCATATAGTTTTTTAGATACCGGTGGCTGTGTATAGTTTAAATACAGTTTGAACGCTAATCCTCGGTCATGGAGTCTCCTGGGCGCCCCTGGGTTGAGTCGATGGAAATCATCGACATGCCTCTTGGCATGGTGGCAATTCCGCGCCGGTACCCACGAAGCTTCTTTGAGCGGGTAATTCTTCCATTTTACCAAATACTCCAGCTGACCACGTCCTCGTCGATTTATTCGGCTATCCAGTATTTTTTCCACCTCATAATCGCTGGTGTTGCTCTCTTCCTTCTGCTTTTGCTTTTGGCCTGCATCTTTGCTGGCTTGTATTGGAAACGAAGGTACGTGATATGGTTTCAACAGTGATTCATTAAAAATGTTATACACCTTCCAGGATGCAGGGATAAGAATTCAGTAAGCTGCCAGTCCCACTTTCTCGAGGATTTTATAGGGTCCTAAAAACCTCTCTCCTAACTTTTTGGTCAGACGCACTGTCGGTAAATGTTCGGCATTTATATAAACTAGATCATCTTTTTTGTAACATATAGATGTTCTTTTTCTCTTGTCATATTGTAATGCCATTGCCGTCTGAGCTTTTTTGAGCGCGTTTCGGGCCTGATTCCATATTTCAGCTTGTCTTCCTGCAAACTGGGTAACTGCTTCCACTGTGGTGTGACCAACATCGATTTCAGTGCCTTTGTTTGGATGATGTCCATAATTCATGTAAAATGGAGAATATCCTGTTGCCGAGTGTTCCCAATCATTGTAACAGAATTGGGCCACTGCTAGCCAATCGCTCCAGTCGTCCTGATTTTCGTTGACAAACGTAGATAATAATTGTTCTGCTATCTGATTTACTCTTTCCTTTTGTCCATCAGTTTGTGGATGAAAAGCAGTAGACGGATTTCCTTTAATCCCCAATATTCCTGAAAGTTCCTTCATGAATTTAGACACGAATTGTGGTCCTCGATCACTGATGATCTTTTCCGGTACTCCATGGTTTTTGAAAATGTGATCTCGATACAAAGTGGCGACTCCTAATGATGTTATCATAGTATTTGTAGGTAAGAAGTACACCATCTTGGAGAATTGATCTACTACTGTGAGGATCACATTATATCCTTTTGACTCAGGTAACGGTCCAATTAGATCAACAGATATATGCTTCCATGGAATATCCAGTATTTCGTGTGGATTTAGTGGCGCCGCTCACTTCTGTCTGTCAGGTTTAACAGTCTGGCATATTCTACATCCTCAAATGTATTTTTTAATGTCTTCTCCCATGTTGGGCCACCAATATCCTTGCGTTATCAACTCCAATGTTTTTGCTGTTCCTGGGTGTCCCCGATCATGATGGATTTGCATTATTTCCTCTCTTAATCATATCACCGCTGGTACATAAATCCTTCCTTTCCATGTTATTAAATTTTGTTCCTTATCATATTCAAAGCCTTCTTTTTTCTCTTTTATACTTGTTCATCCCATTGTCTTTTATTTACTTTTTTGATATCTTTTTCTAATTTTTCCATTTCAATTTCACTCCTATCCCATCTTATAAACAATTCCTCCTTCAATAATATCTGCCCTCATTGATTGTGGAGCAGAAGGAAACTTCATTGACGAACGAATATCGAAAGATCTACCTAAAGAACCCTTAAAACAACCGATTAAAGTCAAGAACGCTGATGGGACAATCAATCAGAATGGATTAATCACTCATCGCACTTGTCTCACCTACTCTATTGAAGGGAAGACATACAACAACTGGCTATGGATCACCAATCTAGGAGATCAGGCGATAATCTTTGGAATACCATGGTTAGAACAACATAACCCTACGATTGATTGGCGAAAGAAAACCCTCCAAATGGACGACGATTCAGAAGACACCAAACCTATCTGGCGCATGGCATTAGACAACCGACAATGGGGAGAAGACGAATATTGGATCAGGGTGAAAACATCGGCATCACAGGCACTTGAACATCAAGCAAAAAGAGACGAAGCACCAATAGTTCTACCTTCCGAATATACGCCTTGGCACGCCACCTTTGAAAAGAAAGCATCAGAGTGTTTTCCATCTTCTCGCCCATGGGATCATGCGATCGAACTCAAAACAGGATTCACGCCAAAAGTCAACAAAATCTACCCATTATCACTAAAGGAACAGTCAACCCTCGATGAATGGATTAAGGAACAACTCGATAAAGGATACATTCGACCGTCTAAATCACCACAAGCATCGCCATTTTTCTTCGTCTCTAAAAAGGAAAGCGGCGCACTTCGACCTTGTCAGGACTATCGATACCTGAATGAGTGGACGATTAAGAACGCCTACCCATTACCCTTAGTCTCTGATTTAATGACGAAATTAGAAGGCGCAAATTACTTTACCAAACTTGATCTACGCTGGGGATACAACAACGTCCGAATCAAAGAAGGTGACGAATGGAAAGCAGCATTCATAACCAATCGAGGATTGTACGAACCAACAGTCATGTTCTTTGGTCTTTGCAATTCCCCATCAACGTTCCAAATGATGATGAACGAGTACTTCCAGGATATGATAAATGAAGGATGGCTCATCATTTATATGGATGACATCTTGATCTGTGCAAAAACGAAAGAAGAAATGCGAGAGCGTACGGAACGCGTTTTGAACCGCCTACAGGAAAATGACTTATTCTTGAAACTCGAGAAGTGCAAATTTTGTGTTCAAGAAGTCGAATTTCTTGGCATGATCATCACACCTGGACACATTCAAATGGATCCTGTTAAACTTGCAGGAATTTGTGACTGGCCAACACCGGCAACGGTTAAACAAGTTAGATCCTTCCTTGGATTCGGAAACTTCTATTGGAGATTTATTGGCAACTTCGCCGCCATAGCAAAACCATTGACAGATCTAACAAAGAAAGGTTTACTTTTTAATTGGACGACCACCTGTCAAACAGCGTTTGAGGAGCTCAAAAACAAATTCTCCTCCATGCCCGTTTTACGCATGCCCAACCCCACTCGACCGTTCATTCTCCAGACAGACGCCTCGAACAAAGCTACTGGAGCAGTGCTTAAACAAGCAGATGCAACCGGGATGCTTCACCCATGTGGATTTATTTCGCATGCCCTGACGCTTACCGAACAGAATTACCAGATCTACGATCGAGAACTGCTAGCAATAATTAAAGGATTGCAGGCATGGCGACATTTACAGTGACTCAAAAAAGTGATTCAATGTTTGGTGCTTTTGAACTGTTTGTAGAATAACTGAAGAGAAAAGACAAACAAGGATAAACTATCTGGAGCCAAATAAGAGCAGTACATCAGGGCTACATACTGATAAATAAATTATGTAATTAGGCACAGTATCCATGGAGGTATGGGCAATTTAATTTGATAACTCATTGAATCACTTGTTTGAGTGTGCATCAGAAACATCAGAAACTGACATGAATCAGTGGCTATGACCTGAAACTGATGATGGATGGTTATAAAAATGATGGTACCTTGACATTAATGTTATATAAGCAGTGCAAACATGCCAGGGCACCCCACTTCTGATATGCACCCCATCTCTGCTGCTCACAAGGAAAACATCATTTCCCTTGCCTCCCATGGTCACTCCACCCAATATATTGCCTCTCACACTGACATTAGCCAGCCTACTGTCTCCAGAGTACTCCAAAACATTCTTCCCAATCAACAAACACCTCATCTTGGTTGTCCTTCCAAGCCCTCTGCCACTGCCACTCAGTCCATCCTCTCACAAATCACCACTGGTAAGGCTGCAAATGCTGTCCAGGTTACCAGGCACATAACCACTATCATCCCCAATCCAGTCTCCACCCAGACAGTCAGGAATGTCCTCAAGAAACACTCATTCAAGGTTGTAACAAAGGAGAAAAGCCACTGCTCACCACAGTGCACAGGAGGAGATGGTTGGCATTTGCTGTGAAGCACAGGGAGTGGACAGTGGAGGACTGGAAGAGGGTAATTTGGTCAGATGGTAAGTAGTGGGTGTGGAAACAGGTGGGGGAGGGGTCAATTGAAAGGGAGGTACAAGGAACAGTGAAATTTGGGGGTGGAGATATCATGGTATGGAACTGTATGGGCTGGAATAGTGTGGAGGAGCTTGCAGAGGTTAAGGGGAGGATAGATGCTGATCAGTAGGTGGAGATTTTGGACAGTCACTTGCTGCCCAGCTTGGAAGAATCTGGTATTGCTGAAGATGAAGTCATTTTCCAGCAAGACAATGACCCAAAGCACACCTCCAGAAAGGCCAAAAATTAGATGGAAGAGAATAATATCATGCTTCTAGACTGACTTCCAGTCTCCAGACCTTGATCCCATTTAACACCTCTGGTATCATATCAGAATGCAGTTGGAAAGGAGTTTGGCAGATTTGGGAGAGTGGCAGAGAGGTGTGGAATGATATAGAGCTAGATGTGTGTCAGAACTTAATTGAAAGCATGCCTAGAAGGGTGGAAGCAGTGATAAAAGCAAAGGGGGGTAATACAAAGTACCAGAACAACCATTTCCTATATTTCTTATTCACACTCAAAAAAGTGATTCAATGAGTCATCAAATCAAATTGCCCATATCTCCATGGATACTGTACCTAGTTACATAATTTGTTTATCAGTATGTAGCCCTGATGTACTGCTCTTACTCAGCTCCTCATGGTTTACCCTTGCTTGGCTTCATTTTTGAGATATTTTACAAACAGTCCAAAAGCACCAAACATTGAATCACTTTTTTGAGTCACTGTACTTCATGGGTCGCCACATCCTATAGTAGTTCACTGTGATCACAAAAATCTCCTATTCTATCGGTCACCCCAACGATTAACTCCTCGACAAGCACGATGGTCCATGATGCTCTCGGAATTTGAATTAAAAATTGAACATGTACCTGGCACCAAGATGTTTGAAGCAGACGCTCTATCTCGCCGACCTGATCATATGAAAGGCGAGGATGCTCAAGACGATGTGACGATGTTACCAGACAACAAGTTCATTCGTCTCATCGCCACAGACCTTGCCCAAGAAATAAAGACCGCTACATCACTTGACAGCTTTGGACGAACAATTATCGAAGTAATTGAAACTCAACGCGCTCCACCAATTAAATCCAAACTCCAGGACTGGGGCGTTTGTTGATGGAATCATTCGATACATTGATAGAGCATATATCCCGGATAACGGAACACTCAGGATGCAGATCGTCAAGAAAGTTCATGAATCGCTCACCTCTGGACACCCAGGACACATGAAAACTCTTGAACTTCTCCAACGCGATTACTGGTGGCCAGGAATGTATAGGCATGTCAAAGAATGGATTACTGGTTGCGCCACTTGCCAACAGATGAAAGTAAATACTCACCCGAACACGCCGGCCCTTCTACCTATTGGATCCAAAGCGACTCGCCCTTTTCAACAAGTCACTTTAGATTTCATTACAGATCTTCCTATTGCAGACGGATATGATTCGATTCTGGTCACGGTGGACCATGGTCTTACAAAGGGGGTAATTCTTACTCCTTGCAAGAAAACCATCGACGCATTAGGAACAGCCGATCTTTACATTTCAGAGATATTCAAACGCTTTGGACTACCCGATATACTCATCTCGGATCGAGGACCACAATTTTCGGCTAAAGTCTTCCAGGAAATCAGAAAGACGTTAGGGATCGATCACAGAATGAGCACAGCCTATCATCCACAGACCGATGGAGAAACAGAACGCGTTAATCAAGAACTAGAAGTATACCTTCGAATATTCTGCGCGAACAAACCCCATAGATGGAAACAACTACTCCCAATCGCCGAATTTGCTCACAATAATCGACACCATGACTCAGTTAGAGCCTCCCCATTCCAACTCATGTACGGAACAAACCCCGTCGCATTACCAACCGCTGTACAAAAAATGACAACACCTGCCGCCGAAGAACGCCTACAACTACTACGAAAAGCTAGGGAAGAAGCACTAGCTGCGCATGAATTAGCAAGGCAGATGGTTGCGCGACGAGTCAGGAATAAAGCGATCAAATTTGTACAAGGAGATAAAGTATGGCTCGAAAATAGAAATCTCAACATACCATATCAATCTAGGAAACTGGCGCCTAAACGAGAAGGACCCTTTATAATCGAACAAGTCCTAGGACCAGTAACGTATAGGCTCAAGCTACCGAAACAATGGCGCATTCACCCAGTCTTTCACACATCACTCCTTATGCCATATAGAGAAACTGAAACACATGGACCAAATTATACTACCCCACCCCCTGATCTCGTAAACGGCCAAGAGGAGTTTGAGGTGGAAGCGATTCTCACACATCGAAAACGCGGAGCAGGATATCAATATCTGGTTAGATGGAAGGGATACGGTCCGAATGACAACTCCTGGGAACCCGAGCGTAATCTAAGCAATGCTGCGGATGTGTTAAAGGCATATAAGCTCAGAAGACAGCTATGAAACCCCATGTCTCGCTATCGCAACTGCCAAACTCTCAAACAAAACATCCGATACACCAAGAGATATTGCTCCACTCGAGGACGATATTCTCCGAAACCATACGAAAGCTTCAAAGGACGAATCATTACGTTTCCCATTCCTTATCCTCCGATCAACACCTTAGAACCACCTCGATTAGTCAATTTCGTTCGAACCCTAGCAACCCGATTAATTGCCTACAAGACTCCCAGACTTTCTAACGGACATGTGACGCACCCACAGGGACATGTTGAAATCCCATTCAATGCCCGATTACACTATCTCCCGAAATATATGGATCTTACATTCGATCCAGAAGAGTTACCATATTATCCAGACGCTATGTCACCCTACCTCCCATCGCCCAACAGACCTTTAAACCACACCAATGACGTATACACCAAAGCGGCCCTCCGCCGAGAAGACCCTACACTATTTGATTTTGCAGAACGGCTAAGCGATGCCAGCAAAGAAATGGAAATCTGCAGATGGGTCACTATGCGACGACTCCCAGACGCAGTCTCAAACCTCAATAGAGTACTCGAAAGTCTCAATTTCTTGGACGCATTTGACAGTACAGGCGGACCTACTATACCCAATTCACCAGAAAGTATTGCGCCACAAGACGTCGCTCCTGAACCAGACACAAACCCTGAAAATGAAATTTCCATAACTACCAGGGATGAGTTAAGCGAATCAGAAGAATCTGACGAAGAACTCGAATATGTTCCCAGCATCAGAGCATCCACATTCACTTATCGGGCCCCGGATGGAGAACTCCGAACTGTCAGTTGGGATGACGAAGCCTTCAATTGAACATAAAAGGGACGCCTCTGGACGTGCTAGATCCCTAACTTCATACACTTGCACAATGTCTTCCATCACCATCGTTGCTTACTTTGCCGCCCTCGCCTTTGCCCTGTTGGTCACTGCATGTGGCCATTACTATATTGAACCAGTGGATCTCCTTTCGCCCTTCGTCGCCACCACCCATGACTTTCCCCTCGAGGTCTTTGTCGAGACCCATATCACCATCAACGACTTCGATTTTGCCGACCTCCCCGAGTTGCACGAACACCCTGCAGAACTCATAGAACCTACCACCGCCGTCACTACTCCCCCTATCATCGTCCGCCCTTGTAACGCAATGCTGCAAAATGTCAGCGACAGCCTCGCTGAATTACTCGTCCTCTATAACCAGTTCGCCGAACCCTTGGATTTTGTCACGGGGCTCACCATCACCACCGATCCCCATTCCCTTACTCTCGAAGAAAGGGATTCAGCACTAGCGCAGGCAAAACAACTGCAGCTAGCAGTACGAAGTCTCCAATGGCGGGCTGAGACGGCAGCCACGGATTTAGGCAACATCGTCACCTGGCTCGAGTCGCGACAGGATCATGCTTGGACATCCACATGGTAGAAGTTGGTGACTTCTCGCATACGAAGGGGGTAATGTTACAGTTCCTTCTTCGTTTTGGTCCTCCTGTTTCATATAACGTTTCATATCCATCATTTCTCCTTATACTGCGCATCGTATTGCCCGGACGCTATCTCCTTTCATAGCTACCTTCACATTTCCTTTCTTAGGTAGTTATCGTTTCATTCCTCTTATAGTTTCCTTTGTTCTCCAAACATATATAAACCCCATGTACAGTAGAGTAACTCTAGTTCCAACTTAGACGAGTTTTGCTCTCAACAACGATCGACTTCAACACTCTCTTTTCTTATCGTTCTCTAAAAGACCTTCGTCATTGTTTGACTTAGCGTCTAGACCCTTGTCCAGTGGCTGGGAGCGGACCGAGACTCTGCTTGTCACTGTTGACTTAGAACGAACCACGACGAGGGCATCGTCTGTAACAACTATAAAATCCAATGTAGTATGCTGAGGGAAGAATATCAGTCATTTTAGGTGAAATTGATGACCTTGCCATATGTTGCATGGCCTCATGGAGCATCAAACAGTGCACTGCAATCCCTGCTTGCTGCCCATTAAGCTGGTCAGGGTGATCAAAGGTGAGTGACATTAGCCTAGGTTCACCACCTGTAAATGCTTACCAGATCAGGATGTAAAGTTATAAATTTAAAAGTAGCAGCTTATTGTACTTAGCACCCTGGTATGTACTGCTCTGTTTCCTGATCAACCCATTGTTTACAAGACCACAAATAATATGGTCCATCAGAAGCCTCATGCCTGCTCTCAATGCCCCTCCCACAACTCAGTAGATTTCTGTTACAATTTCTTATTTCTTTATTTTCTTTAATTATATAACGGACACAGCCACAGGAGGGTTAGGTCAGCAAGGCAAGGATGACTGAGTCATCGGAAGCCAGGAAGGAGAGGTCACATGATTGACTCATGGAAGACATGAGGCGAAAGGTATATAAGGAAGGGTTAGTAGGTAGTGTACCTTAGCCTTACGATTGTTTGTGTCGTACCACACAGCAACTAAGTGCCTTCTCATCTTCTTTCTCAAACCTTGAGGTTGTGTGGAACAATGTTCTAACATAATCGTAAGGCTTTACACCTCACCGTTTGACTCTATAACCTTGAGCATGCCTTGCTCATCATTACATGAGGCGAACACTTTCATCATCTTTCCATTGACATCACCTACATTCTGGGTAACATCGACTTGTTTCTATTCTTGGCGACAAACCGCTGTGTTGGTGGAGAATGCTCTTTGGCTGTAGAGGCAGCAACAGCGAACCACACAGTGCAGCGATTGAAGACCAGGTCTTTGGCGACACAACAGTCAGGAGGAACCTTCGGTTCTACGTGGTGTAGGTGCACCAGTACAACCTGAGCCTGATTGCCGTTGGCTGACAACAAAGAAAACTTCTTGAGCACGTCGTATATCAAGGGTGTACAGTCTACAGATACCAATTACATATCAGTTCTATTGAACTGAGCACGAGGATACTGTAGTGAAGTCCCAGGTACCACGCTCTTGAAGTCATTACCGTTGGACGACTTCCCTTTGACGACATCCTTTCATCTGAAAGCGTCACTCGTATAGCCGAGGAACAGATTACTGTCTACTGTGCTGAGACGTAGAAGTAATTGAATATTTTTGTTACAGATAACATGCGCCTAACACGAGGCATTCCGCGGATTCGTTACATAAGCGAATCTAATCTTTTATCATCACACCCGTTACACGTTCCACTTGTCACAATGGAACAAACTTTCCGATATGTATTACCGTTCGCCAACATGACATTGGGCGAGATTGGAATAGCCTTTGAGGCTGAATGGGCGCGAGGATGTGTAGTCACAAGAAAGGTTGTGGAGAAGGTCGTCACCATGGTGGACAGATGACAACGTGATGCTCATGTCAGGGCATACCATCGTTGGCTCAAGGAGCAACAAAGAGAGAAATGAAGGCTGCAGCGTGAAGCTCAGCGTGAGGCGGAGTGACTCGAGGAAGCGTCAATCCGTGAGCAGGAGGAGGCATGGCAGGCGCTTATGCAGGAAAAGCGTGAGAAGCTGTGTCGTCAACGGCGGCTTGAGGAGGCTGAGCGTCAAGAGGCGCTAAACTACCAGACGTTGGTAGACTTGTTGAACACCATGGAGTCGGACTCCGTAATCTGAAAAGCATTGTTCGACACGCCATCGAATATTCAACTTTTAACACGTGGATGGAATGTCATCACGCTGAAGCATGAGGGTTTGGTTCTGTCAGTGGAGGAACGAAACCGGTTGATGCACGCGCTTAACGGCAACATCATGAAACCGCAGCAGTATAAAACTAATTCAANTAGCGGCAACAGGGACAAACCGCGCTAAAAGCATATACCAATGCTTATCGCATAAGACACCGGAGGTCGATCATTGGCTATCGTACCCGTCAACAGTCAGGATCTTGCTATGGGTTTGCAACAGGGAAAACGACTAGCAAATTGCTCGCGCACTAAACTACATCGGACGGCACCTTTCAGGATGGCAAATTAGGGATAGTAGGCCACCAAGCATGATGCAGAGGAATTTGGAGTCCACTCGTATCAGTAGGAAGTAAAAAGTATATATATCGTAGATAGAAAATAACATACCGTACCACCGCACTCATTTTAACACCTTCCTTCTTGACAATCAATAACCTTCATCTCTCGTTTCACGCCTGCCACTTCATTGAGTCAGACGTCGAAGCCGACCACACCCTCGTTATTCGTAGCGTCATTGCCGTCACACATTGGTCTCATCCGTCGCACATTGGTCTCATACAGCGTCATTGCCGTCACACATTGGTCTTATCCGTCGCACCACTTCGCACCCTTCGCATATCTGCATCTTCTGTCGCCCCACAGCTCTTACTTCGCACCGCGCCTCTGATCATCACCGGATTGACGAGAACTTCTTTGACAAAGCTCACAAACCCCGCACTTCCTGTCGCTCCGATAGGATATAGTGTTATTACCAATTTAATGACGAAACTGGAAGGCGCAAATTACTTTACCAAACTTGATCTGCGCTGGGGATACAACAACGTCCGAATCAAAGAGGGTGACGAATGGAAAGCGGCGTTCATAACCAATCTGTCATGACTCGTATTGAACGCTCCAATTCTAAGTCATTTTATATTCATTTTCCTTTGTATTCTTTGTAGTTGGTAGCCAAACACTTAGCTAAGTCGGCGTCTATCTTATCTAGTCAGCGCTAAGATTAGATTAGATTAGATAACGATTAGATTAGATTACGGACTACCGGACCGATGACTCATGCCTGCTGACTAATCCGCAGTCAGTGCGCAGCAGTCTTACTCATACAGGACTATTAATAGCGTAGGGTTCTACAGCCTTTAGGGTTGTAGGGGTTAGCGCACAGACCAGCCTGTACTGTATATAAACTGAGCAACGAACACCCAGAGTCCTCAGTCGAGTTCTCTCGGGTTTCCACTCTACCCTCCCTCCTCTCATCTTCAGTCTATTGTTGGGGCCCTAAGACGTCACGTCAAGGGTAGTCCTGATAGTAGAACTCGACTTTTACATACTCTTACTGCCCCATCGCTTGTACTAGAGCATCACGCTCGCGCCCGGACCCTTGGGCTAAGGGGCTTGATATCTGGGGGCTCTCTATACTCGTCCGCCGAGTCTAAAGCGTTTATTTGTTGTCGGACAATAAAACCGTCACCCTCTGGTTCTGTGGAGCATCCATAAAAAGCTTCATCTTACGTTCCCGGTCTACGCAAACGAAGTACCTAACCCGGTATATAGGGTTACCTGTGCCACAGGATACCAGTGCCGATTTAGTGACACGTTACGTCACTCGTATTGTGGGACCAGCCTCCCAGCCCCTACACGCGTTAAATTGCCCTGGTCTAGGCCTCTGAAGGCTATATCGTAATATACGTCGTTACCATATTTAGTAGTCCTTGGAAGTAGCCGCCGCTTGGTCACGCGCTTCTGAGAAAGGCCGTACTCATTAGGAGTATAGTGCTGTCTGGACAACCGTCGGCCCCAGACTAGTATAGCTTCAAATTTGAATACCAGAATCTGTAAATAATCTACCTCTATTGTACTGCAGGGTGAGGGTTGAGGACCCTGACTGCACATCCCAAC
>JAEBUT010000067.1:200674-230519 GCA_020011035.1 Amanita subjunquillea
GTTGACCCGTCCAAATTACCAAGTGCGCCTGTCACGGACATTCACGAGGAAAAACCATGGCGAAGGAGCGGGTACTGCTACATGTACCTGTTCAAGAAAGAATTTTACCACACGTTCGACTGGCCCGAATGGCCAACTGTAACACAAATACTGTCCTGGGAACCCGAGATGCGCGACGAGACTGTCAAGTTCGGTCTCCAGGACCATCACAAAAATGACATGTTTCATGTCATCGAACGAGCCGCGCTGCGCCCGCACGAAGACGAGTCCTATACATGGAAGGACATGAAACTCATGGAGGGACGCAGCAAATACAATAAGTTCGCTCGTTTTGGTGGACAAAAAGAATCCAAGAAAGGGAAGGCACGAGCCTCCACTATTTCGTCCTGGGTCGCAGGACAACCATCAACGGCGCGCTCAACATCAGCGCCCATGTCATATGCCCAAGCGGTAATTGTCAAGTCTGGACCTAGCAAGTCGCTAACCAGAACCGCAGGGGCAGACGCTAACTGGTACAACGGTACCATCCCTTGTGCAGCGGATTGGGAGTCCGCAGATCCTGAACCCAAACAGGGTTCAACGAGGAAAAAACAAGGACCATCAACAACTGGAAGCGGGAAGTTGAAAAGGAGATAGCAATTCCGTATCCATACCCCGTCCTGCTCACATTAAACACGCATTACACCCGGATGTACCCGGTTACTGTTACTTGATTTTAATTAAAAATCAATTCTGGGACATGTACGAATGGCCGGCATTTCCTCAGATCCAGGAGATCAACTCGTGGGATTACAACCTGCGTAACACCCACGTCGTGTAAATATCCGACGAACATACGGATATAACGATTGTTACCACATTGAGCGTGTTCCAAAAGGACTAAGGGTTGGACATGATTACGTCGCTAGTACGGTCCGGTCATGACCGTAAACATATGGGAGCAATTGAATGGACGCTGGTGCAGACCGCTATCTCAAAAGACCACGAACCGCCATGTTACATAACCGTATCCCCGGTTATTGTTACCTAATCCTGATCAAACATAGGTACTGGGATGCATTCAACTGGCCGGCATATCCTACAGTCGACAAAATCTTGTCTTGGCAACCAGCATACAGAGAAAGTACTGCTATTATTGAGTCAACAATAATGCCGGAACTTGAGCGAATTCACGTGTCCTCTCGAGAACACGGGATGCATGGCTGGGAAGAAGTATACCGATTGAAAGGCAGGGGATTTGGGCAATACACGGTGGGAGCATCTAGGAACGATAACCTGACAAGATTCCTTGGTCGAGAAATTCGTCGTATCAGGCTAAATCTACCTGGCAACCACCCAAACAGGCGATTCCAACAGCAGGTTCAAACAGTAACAAAGATCTTCGATCGTGTAACACCTGCTATCCCCGGATATTGCTACCTAGCTCTGTTCAAAGAAGAACTATGGAGCGCGTTTGAATGGCCCGCATTTCCCACGTCACATTGGGTAAACCAAGTCGACCCACAGTACCGATCAAACCAGTCTGTTAAGTTTAAAGTGGTGCGACATAATAGATGGGTTGGATTTCATGTACGAGCAAGTCCTAATGGGACGAGTGGATGGCCGATGATCCAGGCAATTGTTAATGGGGATCTTGGACACGTCGAAATAGGTTTCGGATGGACAAATACAATGACAGCGTATTTGCAATCCGCAATTTATCAGTATAACTACTATTTCGGGCCAAATGCAAACCCAAGACCGGAACCATTGACTGTGGCAGGAGGATCAACTCCGCAACAAGTGGCGGACAGGGATGAAGCTATCCAGGAATGGAACGCAGGGACTAGTCAAATGGCGGAGCACATGGGAAACCTGGTACAGCAAGCAGTAACTGAGTATCAGAACACCCGACCTCCCCCGCCTAGCAGATCGTTGGTAAAACTCGAGTTACCAGATCACTACGAAGGTGATCCCGCGCAAGTAGATGCATGGTGCCGAGCCATGGACGTGTACTTTGAACTAGCACACGAAACGGATTATGGCAGACGTATCTACATCACGCTGGGACGAATTAAGAAAGGAAAAGGAGATCGGGCCGGAACCTGGGCCGCGGTTAAATTAAAGGAGCAGATTGACAGCGATACCGACTTCAATCAAAAAGTAGCCGAGGAAGGATGGTCATCAAGGTTAACCTATCAGGAGCGTAGAGAGGGACACTTTGTTCCTGCCACAATAGGGGTCGCAGCACATTACCAACGCAACCCTCAGACCCTGAAACCACCCTTTTTGGGATGGGCTGATCTTAAACGGCAAATGCACGATTTCTTTATGTCAAAGGAAACGCGGGAACACGCCGTTGAACAAATCCAAAAGCTCCAACAAGGAAGTCGGGCCGTTGAAGATTACATCATCGAGTTCAAAGCTTTGTTACCCTTGACAGGGTGGAACGCTAGCGCTGCCAAGGATCATTTCCAAAAGGGACTAAATCCAAACCTAGGATTTGAATTGATCCGAGTCGGGGACTTAGACGCAGGGGACACCTTGGAACGGATCATGGAAAGGGTCACGGAATTGGCACGTGCATACCGAAGGGCTCGAGATGCCTATGGTGATCGACAGAAAAAGACACCGTTCAAGGAGGATTACCAAAAACCTCAACCAGTGGCGCGAACGTACAAACCGGCTCAGGCATCATCATCGACTCACGATTCCAATGCATGGATGTAGATAAAGTCAAGAAAGGAACAGGCGCATGTTATAACTGCGGAAAAAAGGGTCACTTTGCGAGAGAATGCAAGGAACCCAAAAAACACACGTGGGCCGAGAAAGGAAAAGGCCGTGTTAGGGAGTTAAAGATCCAGGAGCTCACAGAGGAGCAATGGAAAGAATGGGGAAAGGAGAAGGGTTTTGGCGACAGCCAGTAGGCACGCGCTCCGCGCTGCTGGCTAATAAAGTTTCTGTACCGGACAATGATTCTTGTGTAAAAGTACCAGAATTGTTATATGAATGTTCTCCCCTCATTCACCGGATACGAAACTTAAGTGTGAGCGTGAAAACAAATCGGTTAACTCCATGGACCCCTGAGTGGGTGTTAAGACGAATCTGGCAGGAAAACAATGACACTGCAGTTCGTTGCTTAAGGGAATGGGTACCGACTAAACGAGTCAACGAGGTCAATGCCAAGTTGGTAAATGACCTCAATAAACTATCGGAACAGGAAGCGCTGTGGAACCTGACACAATTGCGCCAGCAGTTGGTACACGCAACAGGCAAGCAGGAAATAGATCTGCACTGTGTATTAACGACCATGGACACGGGCGAGACAATCAATGTATTAGCATTGGTTGATTCAGGGTGTACCGGCTCCTGTGTTAATGAAGAATTTGTGGAACGACACAAATTAAATAAACGACGGCTGATAAAGCCGTTACCAGTCTACAATGCGGATGGGTCCCGAAACTCGATGGGAAGCATTGAATACATGACACAATTCAAGCTGCGAATTGGGGATCATGAAGAAATAATTGAGTGCAGCGTGGCGCGCTTAGGAAAGACGGATCTGTTCCTAGGTCATGACTGGTTAAAACACCACAACCCAGCCATCGACTGGAAGCGAAAAGAGGTTCGATTCACGCGGTGTCCAGGAACCTGCTGGACGGCATCGCAGGTAGAAGAACCGGAGGATGAATCGGATCCTCTGGAACAACTACAGGAAGGAGAACGATTATTGGCCATTGATATTGGGGAACCGGAGCTACGCCTACGATCCGTAGCAACCAATATAGCTGCTAAGGAATCAGAAAACGCTCAGAAGCGCACATTAGAGGAAGTAGTGCCCAAACACTACTTAGAATATAGAAAGGTTTTCGAGAAAGAGACCTTTGACGAACTACCACCACGTCGACCGTGGGATCACGCTATAGAAT
The DNA here is from genome assembly GCA_020011035.1 of Amanita subjunquillea. Classification (NCBI taxonomy): domain Eukaryota; kingdom Fungi; phylum Basidiomycota; class Agaricomycetes; order Agaricales; family Amanitaceae; genus Amanita; species Amanita subjunquillea. The sequence continues at coordinate 204,583 of JAEBUT010000067.1, forward strand.
TAATACCGGGCTCAAAACCAGTGGATTGTAAGATATATCCACTTAATCGGGACGAACAGGCTCAGTTAGACGAATTCCTGAAGGAAAACCTGGAATCAGGACGAATTCAACCTAGTAAATCTCCCATGGCGTCTCCCTTCTTCTTTGTAAAGAAAAAGGATGGTAAATTACGACCGGTGCAAGACTACCGACGATTAAACGAAATGACGATCAAAAATCGCTATCCATTACCACTTATCGGGGAACTGGTGGACAAGTTGTCTAAAGCCAGGATATTCTCTAAAATGGATATCCGTTGGGGATACAACAATGTTCGCATTAAACAGGGCGATGAGTGGAAAGCGGCGTTTAGGACGAATCGAGGCCTGTTCGAGCCATTAGTTATGTTTTTTGGGTTAACCAATTCCCCGGCTACTTTCCAAACCATGATGAACGATATATTCCGGCAAGAAATTGCTGAAGGATGGGTCGTCATTTACATGGACGATATTTTGGTGTTTTCATCTACACAGGACGAACACACCAAACACGTTAATCGAATACTGGCAAAGCTGGAAAACCATAAGTTATCCTTAAAACCAGAAAAATGCTGGTTTGATCGACCAGAAATCGATTTCTTGGGCTTGGTGATTAGCGAAGACTCCATCCGTATGGAGGCGGGCAAAGTTAAAGCGATAGCAGAATGGCCGACACCAACCTGTAAACGGGAATTGCAGCAATTTTTAGGCTTTGTAAACTTTTACCGTCGATTTGTAGAGGGATTCGCTTTGACAGCTAAGCCACTGACGAAGCTGACAGGGAAGGACGAGTGGCTCTGGACTGAACTACAAGACTCCGCCTTTCAGGGACTGAAAGACCTTGTGGTGAGGGAGGTTGTACTCAAAATCCCGGACGATGAGGGCCAGTTTCGAATCGAAGTGGATGCATCGGACTTTGCAATCGGCGGAATTTTGTCACAGAAGGGAAAGGATGAATCATGGCGACCGGTGGCCTTTATTTCGAAAGCCTTAAATGACGCTGAGCGGAACTATGAGATTTATGACAAAGAGATGCTGGCTGTAATGCACGCCTTTTATGAGTGGTCGCATTACCTCAAAAGCGCCAAAGAAATTGTTGAGGTACTAACGGATCATCAAAACCTGACGTACTTTCGAAAACCACAAAATCTTAACCGACGACAAGCACGATGGGTCACGGATTTACAGGAGTACAATTTCGTCATTAAGCATCGCTCAGGAAAGTCCAATTCCAAGGCGGACATTCTGTCACGACGAGCCGACCACCATCCAGGAGGTCCGGACAACGAAGGAGTGGTTCTGCTCAAGGAAGATCTTTTTGTAAGGGTCTACGACGACGACAGGCAATTGAGGATATCATCAAGGATATCCGGAAAATTCCAAATCGGCAATGGGAAACGCAGGTGCGAAAAGGGCTGGATGAAAATAACGAGGACTTCAAGGTTGTTAACGGGCTAGTGGAATGGAAGAGCAGGATATATGTTCCTGCCAATATACACACTCGCGAGTCGTTACTAGCAATCTATCACTCCTGGGGACATCCAGGAATAGATAAAACAGTCGAACTAGTAACGAGGGATTTTTGGTGGCCACAAATGCGTAAGGACATCCAGAACTACGTAGCAGGATGTGAAACCTGCCAAAAGGTCAAACCGGATCGACAAACAAGAGCGGCACCACTACATCCTAACGAGGTACCAGAGGCGCCTTGGGAAATTATATCAATGGATTTAATTGGGCCACTACCGGAGTCAAAGGGAAACGATATGATATTGGTCATAGTGGATCGATTCACCAAGAAGTCGTACTTTCTACCCACCACATCAACCGTCACCTCGCAAGGAATAGCTACATTATTCCGGATAACGTTTTTAGGGAACATGGATTGCCAAAGAAAATCATTAGCGATCGGGACCACAATTTGTCTCCAAATTTATGGACGATCTTTATGGATGTTGGGAATACAAGCCAACCGCTCCACAGCGTATCACCCGCAGACGGACGGACAGACGGAACGTATCAATCAGACGGTCAAGGAATTCCTCACAATGTTCGTAAATCACCGACAGAATAACTGGAGTGATTGGCTGGCAGTGGCGCAATTTTGCCACAACGATCGAGTACATTCGGCAACAGGGTACTCCCCCTTTTTTATGAACTATGGGCGACATCCGTACAAGGGGTTAAATCCGACCTATGTTCCTAAAGTGGTCGCGGTAGAGGACTTAGCAAAACAGGTCGAAGGGATTCACGCGAACGCAACTGCTGCTCTGGAGAAAGCTGCAGAAACTATGAAGCGCAAATATGACGAGTCCAAGGCTCCCGCGCAACAATACCAAAAAGGCGACAAAGTCTATTTGAGCACCGCCAATCTCCCGACTCTACGCGTCACCAAAAAACTGGACGGTAAATTTGTGGGTCCCCTGGAGGTTGTTAAGAAAATCGGGCAGTCGGCGTATCAGTTGAAGATTCCAGCGTCCTGGAAAATCTACAATGTGTTCAATGAAATTCACCTCAAACCGTATAAGGAACCAGTATTTCCTGGTCAAAAGGAAAAAGCGGCGTCGCGCAAAGAAGCGCAAATGGTGGAAGAGTCGCAAGATGACGAATACGAAGTGGAGGAAGTTATGGACAGCCGCGTTAGTGGACGTGGCGGTGGACGCTTGGAGTACCTCGTCAAGTGGAAAAATTACCCTGTCGAGGAGTCAACTTGGGAACCGGCAGAAAACCTAGGAAACGCTAAAAAGGAAGTTCAGAAATTCCACAAGGCGAATCCTAGTGCGCCCCGGCGGATGGTCAACGTGCGTGACATCAGCGCGAGTTTCCGAAAATGGCAGAATCATACAGCGATCCCTATAGCAAAGCGGCTATATGGGTGGGAGGATGGCAAGTTTGAGCGCGAATATTTAGAAAAGCTCAAACGAAATTGGCAGCGCTGGAAAGGCGATCGCAAGGACGTGTATGCCGAAGAAGACGTGCGGCATGAGTTCGTTAGGAACTCAAAATGATTTTTACGACACGCATGGCTTCCCGGGACGTGAAGCCTTAAGGGGGGGGTCATGTTACGACTCTGGACGTTTTCTCTTATTTTTCTATATTTTATCCTATTTTATCTGGAGGCCTACGGACGCTTGGAAGGATACCAATACGCATAGGGGCTTGGGGGGATCCGTTATGGAAGGACCGGTTAGGTAAGCCATGGGTGGCTGTACGATGGTCTAGGCATAGGGGTCCGGGCGAGTCTGGCTATGGAGGGGTCTGGAACGTTGCTGCGCGTACACAGCCTGGGAGGCAGTGTAGTCTGTGCGCACAGACCAGGACCAAAGGTATATAAGGAGGGCGTATCCGTAGGTAGGAGTCCTAAGACTCTAGATAGTTTGCTCTTACCCAGCTTACTGGTCTATTGTGTCAATACACTCTCTTTCTCCTCTCCTCTACGTGAGACCTGTGGTTGTGTGGGATTCGTCCTAACACAAGGCTCTAGACATCAGAGGAGATCGCCATCTCCTCACAACAAATATGATGCTGCGGCAGTCCTGACCCAGCTAGTCCCAGACTGGGTCATCCACAATGAGATGCACTTGCCCCTGCACCTGAAACTGCACGAATTTCTCAAGACATGTGGTGGAAACAAACCAAGGGGGGGCTTTTCCCTCTTCCTAGATAAACAATTTCGCCACTGGCAAAAAGTCCTGCATAACAAAATGCGGGAGGAGCTAGACGTTGCATATGACGACAGTCTAAGAAAAAATGAGAAGAGAATCTCCGAGCTCGAGGATGAGCTCAAAAATCACCATCAGAGAGTGTCACAACTCTCTCAAGATAAGGAGGCACTCAAAGGCAGGGTCCATGAACTGTCTTGACAGTCGAGGAGTGGAAACTCCTCCGGGCTAGCTCACACTGGTGGGGAAGGGGCTCACCCAGGCAAGCATCAGAGCAAGAGGAGACAAGAAATTTCTCCTCTTAAAACCCGTCACTCCCCTGCTCCTCACTGACAAAATCTTTCCCCTCCCCCAATGCAAGTAGAGGAGGGTTTTAACCGCACCCCTCCTTCGCCCAACACAAACTGCCTGTTGTTTCCTGCCCTCTCCCTCTCAGCCAAGGGAAAGGGAAAAAGGACTATGTACGATATGGACTCGGACTTTGATAGCAAGTGCGAGGGAAGTGTCGGAGCTCTTTCTCTGTCAGGCAATGAGGAAGAGCTCGAAAAAGCATCTAATATGTCAAGGTGTGAGTTTGCCCAGGAGTCGCAATACGTAGAGGGGGAAGACCTGTCTTCTTCCTCTAGAATGGTGATAGACGAAGTGCCACTTACCTCGAGAATCGAGGGTGCCTTGTCATTAACTAAGAAATATGAGCCTTCTGCAGGCTCCAGGAGGATGAGGGCAGGGAAATTCCCCCTGGGATACCTGAACCAGTACCTAGAGGACCCAGCATCCTTTAGATTGAATAAATTCTACAGGTTGGGGATGTTCGGGCATGTATGCTTGAGCAATAAATCATACTGGGACGGAGACGCCTCATCTCTGTGGGCAAAAAGACCCACTGCTGGAAAGTGGTTCTGGCAAAACGGGAAACCCATGCAGATGGCAAGGGAGGCATCTAAGGTGCCTTTCGACCAGAGGTCCAACGCTCAGTGATGGGCAGTCAAGGATGCCATGATGACCGGGCTCCTCCTGTTTAACGATCTGTTGGAAGAACCCGACATTGAGGAAATCACCAGGAGAAGAGGGTTTCCTCCCACTGTTTGGTGAGGAGCAGACAATTGTTTCAATGTCCAAGACGTTACGGTGTGGCTGTTCCTCTTGATGACGGAACTGCACCCAAGCAAGGGAACCACTGCTTGGTTCTGGTGGTTGGCTTGCCACCTCTTCGAGAGGTTGGGCCTCTTCAAAAGCATCCTTTCTCGACTGGGCTTCAAAGAGGAAGGGTTAATCAGGTATGCTCCTACCTGATTTGTTCACAAGGGCGAGTACCTGCTCAATGATATAGTCACGCACTTCTACAAGTGTGGACTACGAGCGGAGACTGCAATTCCCTCTTCAGGGATTTCACCAGAAACTACATTGCCAGCGTCGAACAGCCACTCAAGCCCGACTGGAGCAAAGCCATCCCAGTCCTGAGGGTTTCAAGACCCTCCATGTCCCAAAGGAAGAAGCCAAAGGGGAGGAGAGGGAAACCTCTCGCAGAAATTCCGAACCAAGGACTGGCTGTCCAGCCCTCCCATATCACGAAGGACCCCTGGCGGGAGACGTCCTGCCCTACTCGACACCAGCAAGCGATGAGCCATGCACCAACCCGAGTGCACAACTCAGTGGTATGGACATCAAGGGCTCACCCATGGGCCCGGGCTAAACAATCAAGGCCATCCTCGTCACCTTCCCGAGGAGAGTTTATCTCTCCTTTCTTTCAAATTTATAGATTGCACCTTTGGGGCAATCTAGTTGGGGAGGGTGTAAGGGCCCTGTTGTCTTCGTGAGAACCTCGCTCTCCTCGTCATCTTTCTTGCTGACTACTATCTTGATGCGCATAATTGTATGTGCATCTTTGCAAAATTGTATATATCTGTTTGTTGCTCATATGCGTGACCTTATGTCGTGCTTCAAAATCATTAGGTAATCCGTTTATTCTTTACCAAAAACCTGTACATTGCGTTACATTGCCAATAAAATTGGTCCAGTGTAAGATGCATTGTGGGATTAAGTAAAGAAAACCCTACAACCTTTACATCTGGTCACTGTCTCTGACAGTGATACAATACTCAAAACACCTGGAGAGGTGTCTGGTCACTGTCTATGACAGTGATACAATACTCTTGTCATCATGGACGTATGACTCTATGTCTAATGGACATATGAGCTCATTGTTCATGACAGTGATGACCACTGAGACAAACTATGCCTAATGGACATATGATTGCTGCTCAACAGCCAGTGATGTGTAAATAGACACAATCAATGTAACTACCATATATGTATGTATGTTAGTCATGCTTGTAGTTGTTGGGATTATGCAAGCATTGGGTATATCTGAGCCGCAGCACTGTTACAGTTCTCTCTTTGTTTTATCTTTCTGTTTCATATATCGTTTCATATCCATCATTTCTCCTTACACTGCGCATCATACTGCTTGGACGCTATCTCCTTTCATTGCTACCTTCACCTTTCCTTTCTTAGGTAGTCACTGCCTCGTTCCCTTTATAGCTTTCCTTGTTCTCCAATCGTATATAAACCCCATGTACTGTAGAGTAACTCCAGTTCCAACTTAGACAAGTTTTGCTCTCAACCTCGATCAACTCGAATGCTCTTCTCTCTCATCGTTCTCAAGACCTTCGTCATCGTTTGACTTAGCGTCTAGACCTTTGTCCAGTGGCTGGGAGCGGACCGAGACTCTGCTTGTCACTGTTGGCCCAGAACGAACCACAACGAGGGCATCGTCTGTAACACAAGTTGGAACTCAGGAACTGCTCAGTGCATCGTCACTAGCCAGACACCATTGATACCAGGAACTCCCAGATCAGACCCCCAAACGACTCTGTTCGTTACAGACAGAAGTACTACCTTAATCGAAGAGAAGTCTACTTTTCTACAACACACAAGGTCTGGTGCTACGTTTCAGGAACAAAGAGAAAGAACCTACCGGTCTCAGACGAACTCTTCGAAGGAGAATACCAGGAAGGAGACCCCAACAAAGAGTTACCAGGAGAAATTTGGATTCACTGGTATAACAAAGCGAACGAGGAAAACAATCAGTTATTCCTAGCCCCAAACACTGAACCTGAACTCACTTGGTGGCATGAGTTTCGAGTCAACGAAGAACTCGGAGACTTCACCTTCCTTGCACTAGACGAGGAGACACTAGCGAAGTGGAACGAATACAAAGAACAACAACAGATCGAAATAGATCTAGCCTTTGGGGACGAATCAAAACAAGGAGAAAGCTTGAAACAAGGCACAGAACCGAAACACGAACCTGGAACACAGGAACCGAAACCTGAAACACCAGAACCGAAACAGGAACCAAAGAAAGACATGTCAGAAGACAAGGATTCATCCTCGAAAGGAATAAAGGGAATCCCCATTAAGGAATTCAAAGGACAGCGTTCAAAAGCGAAACACTTCATCAACACATTTGATGATGTATTCGATCTTGATGAAGGACGCTTCGAAACATCGAAAAAACGAATCAAATATGTTCTCCTTCATTTAGGGGAAGAACTAGACGATTGGAAAGCCAATCTTCGAGGAGAATTGGAAGCAGCAGAAACGACCAAAGGAAAATCAGCAGAAAGCGCATACACACTTTTGTGGGATAACTACCCCAGCTTCAGACGACGATTCTTGAGCGACTGGGGAGAATCTGATAGCGCAGCCAGGACCCTGAATGATCTAGATAAAGTCAAAGTAGGCGGAGACATCGACATCCCTGCTTACATTCAGAAATTCCGATCGCTCATACATTCCACCGGAATTACAGGGTTCATGGCGCAGCGCATCTACTTCTGTAAAGGACTCCCTGCATCAGTAGCAGCAAAGATCATCGAAAATCCTGCAGTCGTCAGCATGGAAACAGCTTACAACGCTGCAGAACGCTTGCACAATGCTTGGGAAACTATGAAATTGATGAACCGATCAACCGGAACAGGAGAAACAAAGGGGCATTTCAAATTTAATCGAAACACAAAGCCCTCCGCATCAGGATCAAGAGGAATCAATGCTGTGAGCACAGGACGTCTTTCAGATGCCCAAAAAGAGGAATACCGAAAAACCAGCAAGTGTTTCAGATGTGGAACACAGGGACACATATCCAGGGACTGCCCAAACAAAGGGAACACCCAAACGTCATCCTACAAGTCCTCCTCCCCACAGAATCGCTCAATCAGAGCAGTAGAGGAAACAACCTCGGACGAATCAGCTGCCCAACGAATTAGGGCACTGTTGAAAGAACTCCCAGAAGAGGAGCGCGAGAACACCCTCCAGGAACTCGAATCCAAGGGTTTTTAAGAAGGAGACGCCAGAAGGTGGCCCTGCGTTGAGAAGACCCTGTAACCTTTGACTTTGCTAAACGATTGGCAGACACAAGTAAAGAGATAGGGATTCTTAGATGGACTACCATGCAACGAATCCCTGCTGCGACATCAAATCTCAATAGAGTCCTTGAGAGTCTCAACTTCTTAGACGCGTTTGACGATACAAGCGAACCCACTACACCTAATTCACCCGAAAGTATTGCACCACAGGATCCTATCCCTGAACCAGACACGAATTACGAGAATGAAGTTTCCATCACTACCAGGGATGAGCTAAACGAATCAGAAGAGTCTGATGAGGAACTCGAATATGTTCCCAGCGCTGGAACATCCACATTTACTCATCGATCTGCAAATGGGGAACTCTGAACAATCAGTTGGGATGACAAGATATTCAATTGAAGATAAAAAGGACGCCTTTGGCAACGTTAGATCCCCAAACTTCACACACCCAACAGAAATGTCTCCCATCATCGCCTACTTCGTTGCCCTCTCCTTTGCTCTCTTGGTCACTGCCTGTGGCCACTATTATGTCAATGCTGCCACCATCAGCCCCCCTTTCGCCTCTGTTGCCCATCACCTCCCCCTCGAGGTGTTCGTCACCACCACTACCACCCTGGACAACTATGACTTCACCAACCTCCCTGCGCTCCATGAGCACCCATCGGACCTCACAGAAGCTGCCGCCATTCCCGTCTCACCAATGCATATACCAATTGTTCAGCCCCGAAACACTATGCTCGACACGGTTGGAGAAAACCTCGCCACTATGGTCACCTACTTTAACATGTTCTCCGAACCACTTGATTTCGTCACTGCCCTTACCCTCACCACCGACCCGCATTCGCTTACCTACAATGAACGAGACGCAATGCTCGCCCAGGCCAAGCAACTGCAACGGTCAATTCAAACTTTGCAGTGGCGGATGGAAACTGCGGAAAAGGACGTCAAAAACGTCATTGAATGGTTGGAGTCTAGGCAGGACCACGGCTGGACAAATTCTTGGTAGAAGTCGGCGACTTCTCGCATACGAAGGGGGTAATGTTACAGTTCTCTCTTCGTTTTATCTTTCTGTTTCATATATCGTTTCATATCCATCATTTCTCCTTACACTGCGCATCGTACTGCTTGGACGCTATCTCCTTTCATTGCTACCTTCACCTTTCCTTTCTTAGGTAGTCACTGCCTTGTTCCCTTTATAGCTTTCCTTGTTCTCCAATCGTATATAAACCCCATGTACTGTAGAGTAACTCCAGTTCCAACTTAGACGAGTTTTGCTCTCAACCTCGATCAACTCAAACGCTCTTCTCTCAAGACCTTCGTCATCGTTTGACTTAGTGTCTAGACCTTTGTCCAGTGGCTGGGAGCGGACCGAGGCTCTGCTTGTCACTGTTGGCCCAGAACAAACCATGATGAGGGCATTGTCCGTAACAAGCACATATCGGATGCGGAGCACTAATTAGAACATCTGTGCATCGGATATGATGCAGCGGAAGTGCACATGAGTACAGAAGTAAAATACTGTATATAAGTAAAATAGGGCATGAATAATCTAAGCTTGCTGCCTGCACATATGCTCATATGACAAATAGTTTTCACACTAAACTACTGTTCTCCTACACTTCGCACCCATTCACCTGCGCACTGGATATCACATGCAGCTCACGCATCATGCTTGTGGACATAGCTGCAAACTATCATTATTCTTACAGGTTATGGGCCCTGGAGCCTTGCTTTAAACAACCTCGGGCAAAACACTCCTATTAACAACTCTGAAACATTATTACGTCATGTCTCACTTATCCCCTATTGCTAATCCAGAAGCTGGATCGACATCTGCTGTGAATCCAACTCCCACACTGCAAACTACTGTTCCGGAAGTCGTTCTGGAAGATGAAAGCTATACTTACAAACATGCAACGTCCTACCTCTTGGCTGTCCAGAAAATGGAAAAGCTAAATTCGAAGAATTGGCTAGCATGGAAGGAGAGGATGTTATACATCCTGAACACATGCCATGGTTTTAGCTACATTACTGGCACCATCGAGCAACCCAATCTGGATACCAATCCTGTTGGAGTGAGGAGATGGACAGACATGGACAATGCAATTTCAACATTGCTTGTTACTGCTGTTGGAGATGGACAGATGGTCCATGTGCTGAAGCAAGACATTGGTGGATCAGTTGCTACTTCCGTGGATATTTGGCGCACTTTGAAAGAAGCAAACCAAGTTCAAGGCATCATTGCCATCTTTCTTACTCTCGGAGATTTCTGGGCAAAATGTGCTACAGAAGATGAAGATCTCATCATGCATCTCAACCAGATGAAGGAGTACCAAGTTGAATTACAGATGATGGGTTTGGAGATTGCAGATGACATCTTCAAGTTACACATCCTTTGCTCATTGCCCTGCTTGTATGCAGAATGGGTCAATTCAACCATTGGAACAGTCACAGAACTTTGGAAGATTCCAATGTCCATCGGTCAGTTCATCATGCACATTTGGAATGAAGCTACATGACGAAAGCTCCATATACTCATGAAGCTGACAAGACCACTGATAAAGCACAGGAGTGCTTTTGCAGAAAGAAGCAGAAGTACAATACTTCTTCTGCTTGTGCTATTTGCACATGCACTAATCATATGACAGATAAATGCCGTTTTAAAGGCAAACCCAAATGTGGGTATTGTCATAAATTTGGTCACACAACAGAGAATTGTTGGACCAGAAAAGGAAAGAATGGTAGCACTTCAAAAGGAAAAGAGAGAGCACATATGATTATGAATGACATGGATGTAGATGATACATCTGGCATTACCAATGTCACGGAAGTGATAGAAAATGTAAATATTAGCAATGACAATATTACTGATTCCTACTATGTTTGGTATGCAGACTCAGCAACAATGTTGCATATAACGCACCAAAAAGAAATTCTATCAAACTTCCACCCCAAAATAGAAGTCATTAATGGTGTGGGCACTGTAAAAATATATGCAGAAACATAATCCTTGAATCATGAATTGTTGAACAATCTTCACCCCAAATACCCCTAAGCATAGCCCTCAATGCGGCTATCACCAGTTTGACCCTTAGAGGGTATTTCTTTTATTATTTCTTTTATTTACGTAAATTTAATTACAGTTCTATACACAAATATGTACATACACTAAAAAGTGTATATAAGACCTGTAGATAGAAAATATATGTTCAGTTGCTCTTTCTTGCCTACCAGCATGTGAGTATCTCCTCTCTATGAGAGTAAGACCTGGAGAGGTCTCTGGTCACTGTCTCTGACAGTGATACAATACTCAAAACACCTGGAGAGGTGTCTGGTCACTGTCTATGACAGTGATACAATACTCTTGTCATCACAGACATATGACTCTATGTCTAAAGGACATATGAGCTCATTGTTCATAACAGTGACAACCACTGAGACAAACTATGTCTGATGGACATATGATTGCTGCTCAACAGGTTATGGGCCCCGATAAGCCCGTCATTGTTGTCAACAATGACATAACATGTCTCAAGGACATGATCAACGACAATGAAAAATTTTCATATTTTTCAAATTATTTTTTATGAAACAAGATGCTAATAAAACATGTTTCATAGATAAAGATATCATACACAATGTCGTCCTCCACAACTTCCACTGGCATCGACTCCATTAACATCTTCTCTGGCATCGATTATCGTGTTTGGGCAGAAAGGATGAAATCCTATCTACTCCATATTGGATCTTGGGCTATTATTAATGATTCATTTCCAAAACCATCTCCTCCTGCTGAAGCGTCTACAGCTACACTCACTGCTGCTGCTGCCACCAAATACAAAAAGGATCTTCAAGAGTGGCAGAAACTTAATGATTCTGGTCTTGGTGCTTTACTTTTAAAAGTATCAGACTCTATCAGGTGACATATTGTGACAGAAGATGAGCTTTTTAAAGCATGGAAAATATTGGAAGATAGCTATAAAAAGATGACACCAGCGCTCATTTTTGATTGTTTTCAAAAAGCGGTTAAATTCCAACTCTCAGGAAAGGATCCTGTACCTGACATCGAAAGACTAGGGTCGTATTTTTCACAGCTTAGGGAAGATAAAGTCGACATTCCCGATTTCATGCAAGCGTTAATACTTGCTGCCGCTCTTCCAAAAGAATGGACTGCTGTCTCCACTGCTATGTTCCAACTCTATGGAACAGAAAAATTTATGTTTGAGACAATATCCGATTCCATTATCGGAGAATATCACAGAGGATATGCGATGAAACAGCAGTACAACTCAAGGGAAAAGGCAAATAAAATTAGCAGTGTTAAAAGGAAAGAAAAAGATGCATCATGGAACAATCAGAAAAAGGACGATGACAGTCAGTGTCAGGGTTCTGATGAATCCAAAAATCAAAGACCTCGCTCTCGCAAGGGCTTTAGAGGCAAGGGAAAGAAACGCACCCAAGAAGCAGACGTTCCTCCTGAATCTGATCAGGAGCAGAATGCTGTTGAGATCATATCTCTGGCTCTTTCTATTGCGGCTAGAAATGTACAAGCCTGCATGCATCCATCAGCTACCCAATTCATGGGTCAGTCAAAATATGGAAAAGGAACATGGCAACAATCTATAAATACTAGATCTCTTGCCGATCATCTTGGTGTCACACCAACAACGGAAACGTTGAAAATACTTGACACTGTCACAAAAGATGAATTATCTTTTGAACCACCTCCCAAACATAAAAGATCTGATATAGATCTTGATTATTCAACAGTGGGAGATCCATATGACGTTTTGGAAGAAACATTATTTGAAAATGGTGAAAAAGATTATGACATCCCAAAGGATCCATTTGACGATCAAATGGATCCTCTATTAGATGATGATGCTGTAAGCCTTGGTGACAAGTTAAGTCATTTTTTTGTCAATAGAGAAACTACTAAATGCTTTTCACAGCGACATGGTAGTATAAATGTATATAATGAAAATATACATTATTTTTCTCATTGCAATAATTGTGTGAAATGTAAAGAAAATGAGTCGTCATGGATATTAGACTCAGGAGCATCATTACACTTTACTCACAACCAAAATGACTTCCTATATTATCAACTGCTAATCGATAAAAGGTTTGTACAAACCGCTGCTAAAGGTAAAACTTTACAGATATTAGGCGTAGGTGCTGTTATGATCAAAATTATCGTCAATGGAAAGACAGATATTAGATTAATCAGGCCAGTCTTTTATATACCTGACATGGATATGAGATTACTCTCCATGGGAACATTCCTAAATCAAGGATATTCTCTTTCAGGAAATAGAGATCATATCGATCTAATTAAATAATCTTCCATTATAAGATTCTCACCACACGAACAAGGTCAAACCATATATTGGTTAGATTCTGAGATTCATAGCAAATCAATAAATGTTGTAACAAGAAAACCAGATTTTCATATATGGCATAAATGATTGGGACATCCTCAAGATGAAGTAATCCATAAAGGAAAAATTCATTTAGAAGGATTCCCTAATATTCCTGTTCCTAAACAGAAACAAACTTGTTCAGGATGCGCTAAAGGAAAAATGCGCAGTAAATCTTTTCCAGAGTCACAAAGTAGAGCTTCATCTCCTTTTGACTTAATACATTCAGATCTTAAAGAAATCTCGATGATATCATATCACAAATATAAATATTTTGTGACATTTATTGATGATTTTTCTGGACATCTATGGATTGGTTTACTAAAGAAGAAATCCAATACGGAATCTTCACTGAAACAATTTGTTGCCCTAATAAGGAATAAATATCAAAAATTGCCTAAAAAAAGGCATTTTGATGGAGGAAGCAAATTCACTAAAAGTGAAAAATACCTCAAAGATCTTGGAATTGAAATCCAAAAATTGTTACCATATACATCACAACAAAATGGCAGAGCTGAAAGGATGAATCAAACTATTTGGGAAAAGTCACAATCCCTTAGATTCGACGCCTGCTTACCACAATCATGGTGGGAATTTGCGCTTGAACACGCAGTATACCTATACAATAGGACTCCCATAGCTTGCAATAAATGGCAGACACCATATTTTCTTATTGAAAAGAAAAAACCGAATGTATCGGATTTGCGAGTGTTTGGATGCCAAGCTTATGTATATATTCCTGCTGAACGCAGACAAAATAAGCTTGAAGCCAGATCTAAGATGATGATCTTTCTGGGATATAAAAATGGAATGAAAGGGTATAAATTTATGAACCCTGAAAATAACACCATTTTTATGGGAACCACGGCAGTATTTGATGAAACAAAATTTCCAAAATGTCGAAATTCTGATCAAATTCCCACATTCCTCAATCCAGAGGAAGAGTTTGAGGATCTCATGCCAGAAATACCTCATGGAACATCTAAAGAACATAATACATCAGATGAAGAAGAAGATTCATCGAAATCAGAGAGTGATAATAACTCATCTGATGAATCTAGTATATCTCCCAAAGGAAACGGATCTGATAGTTCAAAAGACGATTCTAAAATTGATGAATCAAATGATTCTGAAAGTGATGATTCAGACGATCAAAATGAAGTTGAGGAAGATTTATTTGCTCCTTCAAGACCATCATCTCCTAGACCAACCAGAACCAGACAATCAGTAAATTGACCAGATAACGTCTACGGAGATTTAGATCCAGTTGAAATCAAAAAAATTGATAGAAGAACGAGATTAGATCATTTCACAATTAATAAATTATTATTGTGTGCAATTCCTATAAATGAAACAGCTAATACAGCTGTACCTGAACATCATCATGAAATATTTCGCTTACCAGTCAGCAAACAAAAAGATTGGATTAACGCTGAACAAAAAGAATGGGACATGCTCATTAAAAGAGGCATTATAATAAATCTACAACATCTCCCTGAAGGCTGAAAGGCTATAGGTTGTAGATGGGTTTATGTCCAAAAAGACGATGGACATAAAAAAGCTCATCTAGTTGCCCAGGGTTTTTCCCAAATAGATGGCATTGATTACAATGAAATTTTTTCACCAGTAGTAAGATATGAGACATGTTGTCTCATACTTGCACTTGCAGCACTAGAAAATTTATATATATCATGTCTAGATGTGACTGCTGCTTTCCTATATGGAAAACTGGATGAAGAAATATATATGAAACAACCACCTGGTTTTATCAATAAAGATAAGAAAAGCATGGTATATCAATTACATCGTGCACTTTATGGATTAAAACAAGCTTCATTAGCTTGGTGGAAATCATTAGATGAATCAATGGAAAAAATGGGCTTCATACGAATACATTCTGATGCAGGTGTATTTATTTTTAAACAAGGAACCAACATAGTCATAGCGATAATCTATGTTGATGACTCAATGTTTTTGGGATCCAACAAAATCATAACATTGCATAAAAAGCAGGAGATCATGAATAGATGGGAGTCTAAAGATTTAGGAGATCTCATCGATGGTCAATCAAAAAATTTCTTATCATTTCAGATAAAGAAAAATGGAAATATCATTACCATCGATCAAAAACCCTATTTGCATAAAATAATCCAGAGACTAGGAATGAGTGATGCTACTCATACAAATACTCCTCTTCCTACTGGATATGAACCAATTAAAAATGATCAAACATTAGATCATGCAATTAGATCTCAATATCAATCGGTTATTGGCTCATTATTATATCTGATGATTGGAACAAGACCTGATATTTGCTTTGCTGTTATAAAAATGTCACAATTCTCAGCAAATCCATCATCAGATCATCTAAAACATGCAATAGGAATGGCTAGATATCTAGCTAAATCCATGGATCTACACATAAAATACAACGGATCATTAAGATCTGGCTTAATGAGTTACACCAACTCAGATTGGGCTTCAGATAAAAAATGATTGTCATTCCACATCTGGATTCTTTACTCTCTTATCAGGAGGAGTAGTATCTTGGATGTCTAGGAAACAGAAAACAGTGGCACTATTGTCAACAGAGGCAGAATATATGGCCTTATCTGACTGTGCTAGAGAGAACAAATGGATTAGATCTATTCTTACAGAAATCCATTTTCCCATAACAATTGCACCAATATATGGCGACAATACGGGATCTCTATTTATTGCAAATAATCCTGTTACTGAAAAACATTCCAAACATATTGATATTAAATATCATCATATACGAAAACTCATAGATAACAAAGAGATTGAATTACGATTCATCAAAGGATCTGAAAATCCTGCAGATATTCTGACTAAAAATCTTGGTCAAATATTATTTCAAAAATTTATATCGATGTTAGGTTTATCAGAATCATTAAATTGATTACTGATGGCCCTGGAGTAGGGCCTTAAACTGCTTCATTTTACTGTGATAAAGAGAGCAGTCTATCACTGTTGAGATTACTCCAGTTGAAAACAAAGACTGTTGAACAACTATATCACTGTGGGTAAAAATAAAAAACCCCACAGTAAAAAACAACAACCTATTCTAACTATTGGAGGACACTCCAATGTTGGACATGAATGCGAGCACTCATCTCGCTGTCAATTCAAGCAACTCCCACCTCCACCTCCTAAAAAACAACAGCCTCAAATCACAATGACTCTGGCTGTTGCCATGTGGATGGACCAAGCTCTCCAAGGATGAGATCCTTGGACTTTCCCCTCCTAAAGCTTTTTGGGCTTGGCAACTAAAGGAGAGATGGAGATGTGAAGGTGTCTCAGGGCACATTTCTTTTGAAGATTTTTGAAAGAATATACATATCTCTTCTTGCAGACTTGTAAGAAAATCATTACTAATCAGTACATGACTGTACAGATTATGGGGGGGTGTTGAACAATCTTCACCCCAAATACCCCCTAAGCATAGCCCTCAACATGGCTATCACCAGTTTGACCCTTAGAGGGTATTTCTTTTATTATTTCTTTTATTTACATATATTTAATTACAGTTCTATACACAAATATGTACATACACTAAAAAGTGTATATAAGACCTGTAGATAGAAAATATACGTTCAGTTGCTCTTTCTTGCCTACCAGCATGTGAGTATCTCCTCTCTATGAGAGTAAGACCTGGAGAGGTCTCTGGTCACTGTCTCTGACAGTGATACAATACTCAAAACACCTGGAGAGGTGTCTGGTCACTGTCTATGACAGTGATACAATACTCTTGTCATCATGGACGTATGACTCTATGTCTAAAGGACATATGAGCTCATCATTCATAACAGTGACGACCACTGAGACAAACTATGTCTGATGGACATATGATTGCTGCTCAACATGAATAATGAACGGAACACGAAAAATCATCTTAACTGATGTCTTTTATGTTCCAACTGCTATGAGTAATCTCGTATCAATTCCATGCCTTGATCAGAGCAGATATACATCACAGATGGGAAATTCCAACATCCAGATTTACAATAGCCAATTCACTCTTGTTGCCATCGGAAAATTAACAAGCTGATTATACAAGTTAATCATTAAAGCAAAAATTGCAGAACATACATATGTTTTGGAAGAACAATTGCCTACATGGAATGACTGGCATAAACAATATGGACATATAAATACTCCGTTGCTGCAATATTTACATCAGCATGGAATGATTGACAATTTCCGAGTAAACCTGTCATGGGACATTATCCCCTGCAATGTGTGTCATGCTGGAAAATTATCTGTTAAAAGCTTTAAACAAAGACATATCATTACAACTACAAAACCCGGTCAGCAGACACATACTGACCTATGGGGACCATCATCAACTACCTCAATTGGTGGCGCAAAATATTATCTCTTATGTGTTGATGACTACAGTCGTTATGTCACCATTGCACACCTGAAAAGTAAAGACCAGGCAGCACAAACAATCAAACAATATATGACATTCCTAAAAAATCAATATGTTTTCCAACCATGCACATTGTGTATGGATAATGGAAAGGAATATGTAAATACAGAATTAATTAATTGGTGTCAGGACAATGGAATTTGTCTAGAATTAACTGCACCTTATTCTCCACAACAGAATGGAGTAGCAGAGCGCGCTAATAGGACTCTCATCAAACTAATGTGGACCATGTTATCCACAAAGAATTTACCGTTCTACCTATGGACAACAGCTATTAGTCACGCTGCATATCTCTGCAACTGAGCATATACAAAGGCTATTCCAAATGCTACACCTTATGAGTGATGCTTTGGAAAGAAGCCTAGCATAAACCATCTAGTGGAATTTGAAGATAACATATCCACTATCTGCTATTGGGATCAGCAAACAAATACAATTAAACCATCACAAAATTACTCCTTTGCTCAATATGAGGGGGAGGATGACAGTGATGACATATTGAGACTGGAAAACATAGCAGATCCAGAAAAATGTATTGTGGACAAGAATTCTAAAAAGAGAAAGATTATGGAATCTGTTCCGCATCAGACAAAATGTCCACACATTGTACATGATTATAGCCAATTAAACGAACTGGTATCACCAGAAGAGTTAGCAGCGCTTGTACAGGAAGAAATATCTGAAGCACTATATATGCAGGATGAATTAATACTGATAGTCAATGAAAGCAACATCCCATCCGATAATCCAATAATGCTTGCAGAAGCAAGGAAAGCACCAGATTGGTTGGAATGGGAAAGCACTATAAAAGTGGAACTAAAACAGTTACATGATATGGGAACATGGAAACTTGTGGTACCACCATGCAATAGAAAACTCATCAGAAACAAATGGGTTTTCATAAAAAAAATATAACAAAGAAGGTGTTCTCACCAAATACAAAGCACATTTGGTAGCCAAAGGATATTCACAGATTCCTGGAATGGATTATAATGAGACTTATGCTCCTGTCGTCCATCTAGAGACACTCTGCTCACTCATAGCCGAGTCTGTCTGGAAGCACTGGAAGATGTGACAAATGGATATCAAAGGTGCATATTTGAATGGCAACTTGCGTGAGTGGTTGTATATGGAACAACTGAGCAGATATGAAGATGGATCTGATAAGGCTTGCAAATTACTTAAAAGCCTATATGGTCTCAAGCAGGCAGGATGTGAATGGAATACTGAGTTCAACAGAAAGGTTGTAAATCAATACTTCTGCCATTTTGTCTCAGATCCATGCATGTATCTCTGTGATGATAAAGGCCACATAGGTATCATCACCATATGGGTAGATGATCTAATCCTATTCACAAATGACAATGAAATAATGGAGCGCATGGTTAAAGACCTTAAAAGTTTATTCAAGATAACAGATCTTGGAGAACCAAGCAAAATTGTCAGGATAGAGATCCACATCAATTCGAGTATATTTGACACAATAGACCAGTAAGCTGGGTAAGAGCAAACTATCTAGAGTCTTAGGACTCCTACCTATGGATACGCCCTCCTTATATACCTTTGGCCATGGTCTGTGCACACAGACTACACTGCCTCCAAGGCTGTGTATGCGCAGCAACAGTCCAGACCCCTCCATAGCCAGACTCGTCTGGACCCCTATGCCTAGACCTTCGTACAGCCACCCATGGCTTACCTAACCGGTCCTTCCATAATGGATCCCCCCAAGCCCCTATGCGTATTGGTATTGCGTCCAGCGTCTGTAGGCCTCCAGATAAAATATAGAAAAATATAGAAAAATAGGAGAAAACGTTCAGAGTCGTAACATGGCCCCCCCCTTAAGGCTTCACATCCTGGGAAGCTACGCGTGTCGTAAAAATCATTCTGAGTTCCTAACAAACTCATGCCGCATGTCTTCTTTGGCATATATATCGCGCCGGTTGCCTTTCCAACACTGCCAGTTTCGTTTGAGCTTTTCTAAATATTTGCGCTCAAACTTGCCATCCTCCCACCCAATACAGCCGTTTTGCGATAGGAATCGCCGTATGGTTCTGCCATTTCCGGAAACTAGCGCTGATGTTGCGCACATTAACCATTCGCCAGGGCACGCTAGGGTTTGCTTTGTGGAATTTCTGAACTTCCTTCTTAGCATTGCCCAAGTTTTCTGCCAGTTCCCAAGTTGATTTCTCGACTGGATAGTTTTTCCTTAACAAGGTATTCCAATTGTCTACCACTGCACCCACTGATGCGGCTGTCCATTACTTCCTCTACTTCGTATTTGTCATCCTGTGACTCTTCCACCATTTGCGCTTCTTTGCGCAACGCCACTTTTTCCTTTTGACCAGGAAATACTGGTTCTTTGTATGGTTTGAGGTGTATTTTGTTGAATACATTGTAGATTTTCCAGGACACTGGAATCTTCAACTGGTAGGCCAACTGTCCGATTTTCTTTACAACCTCCAAGGGTCCCACAAACTTGCTGTCCAGCTTCTTTGTGATGCGAAGTGTTGGAAGGTTGGCTGTGCTTAGGTAGACTTTGTCACCTGACTGATATTGGCGTGCCAGTGCCTTTGACTCGTCATATTTCTGCTTCATGGTTTTGGCGGCTTTTTCCAGAGTGGCAGTTGCATTGGCATGAATCCCCTCTACTTGTTTTGCCAAGTCCTCAACCGCGACCACTTTAGGAACGTATGTTGGATTTAATCCCTTGTACAGATGCCACCCGTAGTTCATGAAGAAAGGTGAATACCCTGTGGCCGAATGCGCCCAATCATTATGGCAAAATTGCACCACCACTAGCCAGTCACTCCAATTGTTCTGTCTGTGATTGACGAACATAGTGAGGAATTCCTTGATGGTCTGGTTTACACGCTCTGTTTGGCAGTCTGTCTGTGGGTGATATGCTGTTGAGCGGTTGGCTTTGATTCCCAGCATTCCATACAGGTCGTCCATGAACTTGGACACAAATTGCGGTCCGCGATCACTAATGACCTTCTTTGGTAGTCCATGTTCCCTGAATACATTGTCCCAGAATAAAGTAGCCACTCCTTGTGATGTAATCGAAGATGTGGTGGGCAGAAAATATGACTTTTTTGTGAACCGATCCACGATTACTAGAATCATGTCGTTTCCCTTTGACTCTGGCAGTGGTCCAATTAGATCCATGGATATAATTTCCCAAGGTGCCTCAGGTACTTCATTTGGGTGAAGTGGCGCGGCTTGCAATTGTCTATCAGGTTTGACCTTTTGACAGGGTTTCACATCCAGCAATGTAATTCTGAATGTCTTTTCACATCTGCGGCCACCAAAAATCCCTTGTTACTAATTCCACGGTTTTTTCTATACCAGGATGTCCCCAGGAATGATAAATTGCCAATAAGGATTCACGTGTATGTATGTTGGCTGGTACATAAACCTGTCCTTTCCACTCAACTATTCCGTCCATAATCTTGAAGTCCCCATTATTTTCATCAAGTCCTTTCCGCACCTGTGTCTCCCATTGTCGGTTTGGAATTTTCTGGATATCTTTGATGATATCTTCAATGGCCCTGTCATCATCGTAAACCCTGACAAACAGATCGTCTTTGAGCAAGACAACTCCTTCATTATCCAAGCCTCCCGGATGATGGTCTGTTCATTGGGGACAAAATGTCTGCCTTGGAATTGGATTTTCCCGAGCAGTGCTTAATGATGAAGCTGTACTCTTGCAGATCCGTGACCCATCGTGCTTGTCGCTGATTAAGATTCTGTGGTTTCCGGAAGTACATTAGGTTCTGATGATCTGTCAATACTTCCACAATCTCCTTAGCGCCTTTGAGATAATGTGACCATTCGTAAAAGGCATGCATTACGGCTAGCATTTCCTTATCATAGATTTTGTAGTTCTGTACAGCATCATTTAAGGCTTTTGAGATAAAAGCAACTGGTCTCCAAGATTTGTCCTTCCCTTGTTGCGATAGAATTCCACCTATTGCAAAATCCGATGCATCAACTTCAATTCGAAATTGTCCCTCATCGTTGGGGATTTTAAGTACAACCTCCCTCACCACAAGGTCTTTTAGTCCCTGAAAGGCTGTGTCTTGTAGTTCGGTCCAGAGCCACTTGTCTTTTCCAGTTAACTTGGTCAGTGGCTTAGCCGTGGACACAAATCCCTCCACAAATTGTTGGTAAAAGTTCACAAATCCCAGGAACTGTTGTAATTTGCATTTACAGGTAGGTGTCGGCCATTCTGCAATTGCTTTAACTTTGCCAGTTTCCATGCGGATGGAATCTTCACTAATCACCAAACCCAGAAAGTCGATTTCTGGTCTGTCGAACCAACACTTTTCTGGTTTTAATGATAACTTGTGGTTTTCCAGCTTTGCCAATATGTGATTGACGTGTTTGGTATGTTCCTCTTGTGTAGACAAGAACACCAATATGTCATCCATATAAATGACAACCCATCCCTTGGCTACTTCTTGTCGGAATATATCATTCATCATTGTTTGGAAGGTTGCTGGAGAGTTTGTTAACCCAAAAAACATAACTAATGGCTCAAAAAGTCCCTGATTAGTCCTGAATGCCACTTTCCACTCATCGCCCTGTTTGATACAAACATTGTTGTATCCCCAACGGATATCCATCTTAGAGAATATCTTGGCCTTTAGACAACTTGTCCACCAGTTCACTGTTACAGTTTTCCTTCGTTTCACCCTCCTGTCTCAGCAGACTGCTTCATATCCATCATTTTCCTTTACCTGCACATTGTACAGCTTGGACACTATCTCCTTTCGTAGCTACCTTCACATTTCCTTTCTTAGGTAGTTATCATTTCATTCCTCTTATAGTTTCCCTTGTTCTCTTATTGTATATAAACCCCATGTACTGTAGAGTAACTCTAGTTCCAACTTAGACGAGTTTTGCTCTCAACCTCCATCGACTCAAACGCTCTTCTCTCTCATTGTTCTCAAGACCTTCATCATCATCTGACTTAGCATCTGAACTTTTCGTCCAGTGGCTGGGAGCAGACCGAGACTCTGCTTGTCACTGTTGACCTAGAACGAACCACAAAGGGTATCGTCCGTAACACAAGTTGGAACTCAGGAACCGCTCAGTGCATCATCACTAGCCAGACACCATTGATACCAGGAACTGCCGGATTAGACCCCCCAAACAACTCTGTTCGTTACAGACAGAAGTACTACCTTAATCGAAGAGAAGTCTACTTTTCTACAACACACAAGGTCTGGTGCTACGTTTCAGGAACAAAGAGAAAGAACCTACCGGTCTCAGACGAACTCTTCGAAGGAGAATACCAGGAAGGAGACCCCAACAAAGAATTACCAGGAGAAATTTGGATTCACTGGTATAACGAAACGAATGAGGAAAACAATCAGTTATTCCTAGCCCCAAACACTGAACCTGAACTCACCTGGTGGCACGAGTTTCGAGTTAACGAAGAACTCGGAGATTTCACCTTCCTTGCACTAGACGAGGAGACACTAGCCAAGTGGAATGAATACAAAGAACAACAACAGATCGAGATAGATCTAGCCTTTGGGGACGAACCGAAAAAAGGAGAAAGCTCGAAACAAGGCACAGAACCGAAACACGAACCTGAAACACCAGGACCAAAACAGGAACCAAAGAAAGACATGTCAGAAGACAAGGAAACAACCTCAAAAGGAATAAAGGGGATCTCCATTAAGGAATTCAAAAGACAGCGCTCTAAAGCAAAACACTTCATCAACACATTTGATGATGTATTCGATCTTGATGAAGGGCGCTTCAAAACATCGAAAAAGCGAATCAAATACGTTCTCCTTCATCTAGGGGAAGAACTAGACGATTGGAAGGCCAATCTTTGAGGAGAATTGGAAGCAACAGAAGCGACCAAAGGAAAATCAGCAGAAAGCGCATACACACTTTCATGGGATAATTACCCCAGCTTCAGACGACGATTCTTGAGCGACTGGGGAGAATCTGACAGCGCAGCCAGGAACCTGAATGATCTAGATAAAGTCAAAGTGGGCGGAGACATCGACATCCCTGCCTACATTCAGAAATTCTGATCACTCATACACTCCACCGGAATTACAGGATTCATGGCGCAACGCATTTACTTCTGTAAAGGACTCCCTGCATCAGTAGCAGCAAAGATCATCGAAAACCCCGCAGTCATCAGCATGGAAACAGCTTACAACACTGCAGAATGTTTGCATAATGCTTGGGAGACCATGAAATTGATGAACCAATCATCTGGAACAGGAGACACCAAGGGGCGTTTCAAATTTAATCGAAACACGAAACCCTCCACATCAGGATCAAGGGGAATCAATGCTGTGAGCACAGGACATCTTTCAGATGCCCAAAAGGAGGAATACCGAAAGACTGGCAAGTGTTTCAGATGTGGAACACAGGGACACATATCCAGGGACTGCCCAAACAAGGGGAATACCCAAACGCCGTCCTACAAGTCCTCCTCCCCACAGAATCGCTCGATCAGAGCAGTAGAGGAAACGACCTCGGACGAATCAGCTGGCCAATGGATTAGAGCGCTGTTGAAAGAACTCCCAGAAGAAGAACGAGAGAACACCCTCCAGGAACTCAAATCCGAGGGTTTTTAAGAAGGAGACACCAGAAAGCGG
Source organism: Amanita subjunquillea (assembly GCA_020011035.1). NCBI lineage: Eukaryota > Fungi > Basidiomycota > Agaricomycetes > Agaricales > Amanitaceae > Amanita > Amanita subjunquillea. The sequence goes on from JAEBUT010000067.1 coordinate 229,137, forward strand.
TTGACGCCTCCAGTACCATTGAACAGTTAGCACTCGACTATGTAATTGTAAACTCGAATAATAACAAACAAATTTCCATTACTGTGCAAACAACCCATAAACCCGCCAAAATATCTGCTCTCATTGATTGTGGAGCAGAAGGAAACTTCATTGATGCCCTCCTCCCCCCCCCCCCATGCGCAGTATGATAGTATTTTGCAATTATCTCAATGATTACTGGGTTTACAGGTGTTTGGTTTTCATATTCAGGGTCAAATGCCACTCCCTCTACATTTTTTGTTAATTGGTCATGTGATGATTCTCACTTTTGGAAATAATGGGAAATGTGACAGTTATTGTGACAATCAAGTGTACTTAGTATTGTGGGAAAATGTACATCTTATCTAACTTATGTAATCAATGTATATTCAATCATCTTACATTACTAAAACTAATCTACTTATGTAATTAATCTCTATATCACATGATCTGGCTTACTAATCAAATTTCGAAGAGGGGGAATGGCAGAAACTGGGTGCTGCCAGCTGTCTTTATATACCTGTCTGGTGTGCACAGACCATCTGCTGCTGGGCACATAATGGCTGTGACAGTCAGGGCGTTGACTCACATGTGACAGCTTCAGCAGTGCCTGGACTCCAGGGACTCCCTGCCCAGTCCAGGTGCAAGGACTCCCTGGAATTGCAGGACTAGTCCTTGCAAAATGCAAGGAAGTCCAGGCACAGTCCAGGCACATTCCAGGTCCATTTTGGCTGGGTTTCCTGCCAAATCATGATATGTGGAAATGCAAGGACAGTCCAGGCACTGTGCCTGGACTCCACGTGGACTCCACGAGGAACACGTGGGGGAGTGTAAAGACCTCAGATTTTGCTAACTTTTGGCATAAATCCTGTTTTGAGTTCGATTGCATGATCCCATGGGCGAGAGGATGGAAAACGCTCTGACCCTTTCTTCTCGAAGGTGGCGTGCCAAGGCGTGTATTCAGAAGGTAGAACCATGGGTGCCTCGTCTCTTTTTGCTTGATGTTCGAGTGCCTGTGATGCTGATGTTTTCACCCTGATCCAATATTCGTCTTCTCCCCATTGTCGGTTATCTAATGCCATGCGCCAAATAGGTTTGGTATCTTCTGAATCATCGTCCATTTGGAGGGTTTTCTTTCGCCAATCAATCGTAGGGTTATGCTGTTCTAACCATGGTATTCCAAAGATTATTGCCTGATCTCCTAAATTGGTGATCCACAACCAGTTGTTATATGTTTTTCCTTCGATAGAGTAGGTAAGGCATGTGCAATGAGTGATTAATCCGTTCTGATTGATTGTTCCGTCGGCGTTCTTGACTCTAATTGGCTGTTTAAGAGTTCTTTTGGTAGATCTTTTGATATTCGTT